>CAJNJA010018975.1:0-35376 GCA_905231915.1 Symbiodinium necroappetens | reverse complement strand
TAAAATAAGATAATTTTAAATTGATTTCTTTTTATAGAATATACCGAAATTAATAATGATATTTATATTTTATGCTTGTAAAGATATATTTTAATTATTGAAAAATTAAAATAAACGATATTCATACTATCTATAATTTATTGAATAAATTTATATGAATTCGGATTTGATAATTATAAGGTAATCTGATTGATAATTGAATAAAAAATCTATCGAATTATGATAAAAAATTATATTTGAAAATATTTATATGATATTTTTTCGAAGAATATTTGTTACTTTAAAAAATTCATTTTGCATTAAATATTAATAGACGAAATTTTTTTTTAAAATCTATACGAAGAAGAATTTTACCCAACCAATTCAATCTCATGGTCCGATTAAATATTTATATTTCTCTATATGTCTATTTTATGATTTATACCTCAATCATTCGGTATGCGGATATTCTAATAGCGCCACGGTCTAACATTATTTGTAAACTGAGCTCAAAACCTCGAATATTTATTATATTTTCTTCTCGGATTATATTAATTCGTAATTATCTTCGAATAAAGAAATTTTTGAAATAAGAGATCCGGGAGAGTAGAATATCTGCCGCCCAAGTTTATCCAGAAAATCTTAGAACAAATTATAGTGAAAATAATCGATAATATATATATATAAAACGAATTCTTTTTTTTTATAGATTAAAAATAATATCTATAGTCTAATATCAAAATATGAAAGTTATAGAGATGCTATTCATATAAGCCTATAAACGAATTTATATCTATAGAATAATTCAAATATAGACTTATAAATTTGCGAAGAATTATATAAAGAGATATTTTCATCAATAAACTTATTAAAGTAAATTTTAGAATTTTATCGATCGATTAAAAATATAAATATTAAAAAGAGCGATCTAGAACCTCAATTCATATATCTTTATTCTTATAATTTTTAATTAATTTTATAATTCTTACTCTGGTTAAAATAATAATTTATCCAAATAATATATATAATCAATTCGACCATATAATCTATAGGCATCAGTAAGAAATCGCCAAGAATTCTTTCCCGCCGCGAACATACCAATAAGACAGTCCCCCGAAGACGCCAAACTTACGAAAAGGCGGGATGCAAGAGCCACGGCCACGGCCCAAAAATTTCCCGAATCAAAATAGCCATCCCCCTCACTTTCACCAAAACCTAAAAGACTCGCGAAATTCAATAGGATTGCCACAATGTTTTAGCAAGATTAACTCCTGCAACAGCATGTGCGATTTCCAGCTTTCCCGGGTAGGCGGTCGAACAGATACTGAATAAACAATAGGATACCTTAGCAAATCAATTTTTTGGTGAGATTTCCACTATGGAGATAAACTGGCGACGATTGGAATATGAAGCAAATGCAGGCATAATGCAGGTCTATATATCTCAAATTTCCACAATCTGATAAACACGGAATGATGGAACCTATTCAGGGTTGCAAACCGCAGCTGTCTTGAAAGCCAACCGCACTGGCATGTGGCAATACCTCTTTCCAACAAGCCCGAAATACCGATAGCGAGCTGACGTCTGTTTTTCCCGAGCTTCATGTAGCTCGCCTGTTCAGCTCGAAATCACCGCGGATCCTGGGCGGGCAGGGTTTGAATTGGTCCGGGCGAGCAGGGTCGAAACTAGCCGCTGATCCGAAGGCGACTGACAAATCGGGAAAGCTTGAATACAGATCAACGGATCAATGCCGACAAACCTGAAATCGAACCGCCCAAAAAAGCCCAAAGCCGGGCTTTACTCTCCAAAACCCTACTTCCCTCAGACACTCCAGACAAAATGAGACAAATCAGGAGCGCGCTCGTCCACGAGTTGGCTCATCTTCTTAGGCATGGCGCGGGGGACGACCTCTCGGTTTAGGTGTGGGCTGCCGGACTCTTCAAGCAACTCTTGCTTCGGAGGCATGCGGTTGCTTTCATGCTACGGTGCAGGAGTCACGATGACGGCGTGACAGGCGAGAGGAGCGTTCATCGGAGCGGGCGTGGTGGTCGCCGAAGTGGTAACGTTACCCCTACAACAACACTCATGCTCATTAACAGAATTGTTGCTAGTCTTTAATGTTCGTGGCAACCATACACCTGTACAGCCGATGACAACGATTCGGGCTGGGAAGAATTGACCCACCCGTCGCACGAGCCTTCGCAAAAGCTTACTGGGCACTTCATCTCAGGCTGAGATATACCAGACCAACCTCGCCGGTGACATCTCCCACAGTCCCTTCTACACCAAGGCCACGGGGGGCCACTCCAGAGGCCGCCTCCCAGCAGCCCTTCTACAGCAAGGCCAGTATGTTTAAAGGCCCATATGCCTCGAGCGTTACAGACCGCCGTCCCATCACTACGTAGATCTTTTCGAACTCAGGTTTCGAGTTGGAAAAGATGTATGTCATTCATTTAGTACCATAGTAGACCACGGAGGCTGACGCTTCTGCCAGCTGCTACCGGCCTCTTAACGAGTCACAGGGCGCATCTCCGGAACTACTGTAACTCGCACATGCAAAGCTTACGGTTCGTGACAAACCCACCTTCACTGAGAATTCTGCGTACCTGACATTGGCAATCTTGCTGAGACCGTGACCATCGCAGACATGGGCTCCCGATGCACCTTGCACAGACAAGGCGGACATCGGGCTTCCTTTCGCGAGGTTCTCGGAGCTCTGATTTCAGACCCAACTGCAGTAAACTCAATTCCATGAGCACCCCAACTCTCGGGCTTCTATCCACATTTCAATTGCAATTACGAGTTGCAATGCCCAGGACTGTTGAGTTCAAACTCAACATACAGCCTTGCGCAAGGCGACGAGCGAGCGAAGCTGCCTGCGGGCATACGCAAAAGCAAAACAAAAGGAGGCACTAACGTGATTGGGCATTTACGTAGGCGCATGGAATGCGGAACAGCTGTCTATCAACCTGAGTTCATCAAGAAGGTTTACATACATACATACCTACATACATACATACATACATACATACATACATACATACATACATATATTATGTGTATATATATACACACATACATACGTACGTACGTACATACATACAACACATGAAACTGGGATAACGTTCGAAATTTCATGTTTCACAGCACTTCCGCACTGACCTGCACGAAACAAATTGATGAGTGATGCGTCCCCTACATGGATAATGACTCACATGCCAGGTGCAACCACCAATAAACGAGATGAGCTGCCCTATCTGCCGCTCTGTTGCGTCAATGTCAACCCACCGCCTTCGAGTCATCCATTTGAGTCCATCCTTCAACCCTTCCTGTAGAAGCAGTCTGAAAGATTCTCCAAACACAGTTTCAACCTCCAGCCCCAGAAAGGAATCTCGCATACCTTGCGGGCTACATTCACAACAACTCAAATTCGTGGTATCGACTTACCACGTTGAGTGTAAGCTTGAACCTTTTTCGGTTGTGTGGCTTATGCTGTCCGGGGGGTAGAAGCACCTTAGGTGAAGCCTTATCTACCATGCCCCGAGATACTAGGTCTTCTTCTTCTTCGTTCTCCAAATCAACTCTCACGAACCGGACTGGCGCGCCTCACGGCGTTGATCATGCGCTGCGGTTCCCAACCACTGAAAAGCACCACCGGATTTTCCTGATGCACTTCCGTGGCACATGGATCGTTGTCGCATGCTGGTCACATAGTTGGTGGAGGGACGAGCAACCTTCACAGAAGAACTAATATTCACACCTTTAGCTGCTAAACTTTAGCTTTAGCAACCGACGATACATGCCGGCAACTTGTGGGGGCGTCTTAGGAGCATGTTACCGAAAAGTGAAAAGAACACCAAGGTTGATCGCCAATTCACACATGCGCCAACTAGGCCCCTGCTGATTCCGACACCTTTCACGTAATGTAGGGGGCCAAATAATTAGAATAGGGTTTGGGGCTTCCTTATTATACTTATAGGCCCAAAACCCTATTCTAATTATTAAGGCCCCTATATTACTAGACAGCAAGACCAGACTGGACTATACTCTTCTCCGTTCCTGGTCTAAGCTATCACATGCTGTCTACTGTCGACCCCAAATCTGGCCATGCTGCTACATGCGAATGTCGAGGTCAACACGGCATGCGCTTCAATCCTGGGGTTGCTCCGTTGGTATATGCAGCCAGGCAGATGTGGACTTCAACAAGACCTATCTTGCTCCTAGCAACCTTCAAAAACGATGCATACGCAAATAACGGATTTGTGTGGCATGTATAAGCACGAAAGCGGTAGACAAACCCTGGAGAGTCGGGCTCCGGCCAATTGCAACTCATCCCCCAGCTCAGGAAGGACCTTGGCGTATTCCTAGAAATAATACTCAAAATACGTACGTACGTATGTATGTATGTATGTATGTCTGTATGTAAATATATATTCAATATATTCATTCAGTCAATAACGGTATTGTGCAGGTGTAGTAGTTGTCGTAAACGGAATTCAGCTCAAAGACAGGTCCTTTGGTTTCTGCAACCATGGCATGCGAGGCTTGTGACAGCCAGCGTACACACAAACAATCAAATGCATCTCCTGCATCTAGGAACTTATGCCGACTTTTTGGATGCAATCCAGCGACATTGACACCATTATCCTCGCTACCTACATCAACAGCTATTGCCACCGGCATCTTTGTACTTTCGTTTCTACTACGAGTCGTCCAGGTCTGCTGCGGCATCCATCTCGTGAAGTGTTGACAAGACCTCCGGGGACACCAGCTGGAAATATGGTCATAGGAAATCTACGCAATGACGAGCATGATGATACTACTGCAACTTATGACGAGCAGGATGAGGACATGGTGTATTCGGATTACAATGATGAAGGTGGTGATGCTTGCGATGATCATGATTCTAGTAACCATGCAGGTGATGGCCTTAGTATGAATGACGACAGTGATGATGACAGTACGCTGTTGATCTTGAGCCTGAGTCTTGGCCGCCTTGTGAAAGCTCAATCAGCTTTGACAACAATTGTTGTAACCGTAGCGAGGCATAGGGAGCTTTGAGTCATCGGCCTGCTCAGAAACATATTTAATAGCTGATCTTCGTTTGCTGCTTCGATTCAGCTGCTTCGGGGGTTTATACAGGCGCCTCATCACAAGCAGCACGAGCTACACTTGCTGGCTTATGAAACTTTACAGTACAGCTATGGCCCACTTCCGGAGACCTTTTTGTTCCGAGCGCTGCTGAAATTAACCTGCGCCCTCATGGAAAAATCTGGCCTCTTCTAAGGTGCGCTCCATGTCTGCCTTGAGGGGATATCAGAGCTTTAGGACTCGGGGCCTTGGGAAGTTCTGTCGAGCTACCCTGCAGGAGGAGTTGCCGTCACTCTCTTTCAAAACTGCATCCTGAACCTTTGCAGGAGACAGGGGGCGAGGTGCTCACAATATCTCGAAAAAGACCTGCTGAAGTCGCACATGACACACCAACACAATTCGGCACTATCTACGACGCTCTCGCAATAAACCTGATCACCTCATGCGAGGCAGGCATCGTAGCAAGGACAGCAAGCCCAAGCCTAGGATCCTCCAGGCACGAGCAACATTAGCATTGTTACTATCACAATAACGACTACAAGTACTGCTACTACTGCTGCTACTGCTGCTGCTGCTGCTGCTGCTACTGCTACTGCTACTGCTACTGCTACTCCTACTACTACTACTACTACTATTGCTATTACCATTGTTGTTACTAATACTACTATCTGAAGCCAACACCTCTTCACAAGGGGTCGAGTCAGGATCTAAGACTCGGGGTCGAGACCCTCAAAACCCTAAACCCTCACAGCCCGAACACCAGAAATCCTAGGGGTTAGCAGGCAGGCAGCCATGCGCTAGCCCTTGAAGAGCCGTTGAACCCCAAATGCCTGCAAGCCCCAAAGGAACCCAGAACCCTATAACTAAACCCTAAACCCTGAACCCTTGGCCTCAAAGACCCAGGCCCTTTAACCGCAACTCGACGCAACCCGGGATCCCAGAACGCAGGGGGCCTTGCCAAGGACGCGCACTGGAACCTGCGCTTCGCCAGCGCCACCTGGAAAAGGGCTTTAGGGTTGAGGGTTTAGGGTTAAGGGCTTGGGGTCTCGCTTTTTTTGTCTTGCGAACTCCTTTTTGCAGCCTGTCAGTGGTCTTGGGAGTTAGGGGTGAAGGATGGCCAAGGGAATCTGGTCTAGGGCACTTTCGTCCTGCAGATGCTGGATGTCTAGGATTTAGGGCATGGGGTTTCAGATTTTGGCTTTGGGGGGTTTGAGCGATTTAGGGTGGCTCGAGGCTTTGCGAGAAACGCGTAGGATATATTCATTGCTGTAATAATCTAGCCTAGATTCAATTCTCGATCTTCCTTTCTACAGTCGGAGAAGACAGACTCAGTGCTATGATGTAGCAAGAGTAGAGTGATGATGAGCAGCCCATGACCTATCTGTAAAGGCAACCCCGAGCTCGAAACGGCTCCAAAGACCAAATCAGGGGGCAGATGACACGCTGACCTACAAACTCCGAACCTCCCGAAGCCCTCAAGGTGATGGAGAGCCTCTTGTGCCGACCTGCACCCTCGCCACTCAAAACCGCCTGCTGGTTAAGGGGGTAGTCTAGGGGCCTTAATAGTTACCTATGCTATTTTGGGTGGTTCCTTTATTATATTATAGGCATATAGTATAGTATACCTTAAAGACCTGCTCTAATTATTCAGGCCCTGACATTACGCCCTCAACTCCAACAAAAAGCCTCATGGTTTCATCGTCTGACACTCTTGAGCCCCACGTCTCTGGAGTTTGGGGAACAAGTCCCACAGAATTTTTTGCCAAGAAGCTCAGGTTTGGATTTTGGTTTTAAAAGGCTCAGGTTTGGGTAAAAATGCGTCGGCCTTTAAAGGCTTTCTTGCGTTTACTGAGTCATGCCTCTTCTCGGGCTCTTCAAGGCCCGGGCCATTGTCGGCAAGCGCGTCCTACCGTGGGGCTCAGCACGGTTCTGGCTGGGGGTGTATGTCCGCAACTTGTACAACTGGGCTTTCAAACTTTCAATCGTCATGGCTGTTTTGTGATTTCTGCAGCTGGCGTTGTTTCTGATGTTCTTTCATGTCTCAGCTATTGCTGTCGGGACTGTTGTTCTTGCTATTATCGGCAGTGGTGGGTGGTCGCTTCTGTTCTTGTTTGCATTCTTGGTTGAACCTGTCTGCTGTTTTTTGTCGTCGCTGGAGATTTATAATCAGCACCTGATGACACCCTTCCCCGGCCATTCCAAAACCAAAGAACTGCTTAGAACCAACCTTATCAAGCTCTCAAACAACAGTGGTAAGCAAGGCCTTTTTGAAGCGCGACGTACTGTGATTTTTAATTTCTTCGATCTCCCTTGCATGTTGAACGTGCTCAAACATGATGCTACATCCAAAGTCGCAGAGCTGTTCCATGATCGATTCAAACATCTTCCAGCCACATGGACCACTTCAACACTTGGTCTGTCACCTGTGCCGTAGGAGTGACATCACGAAGCCAGATTTCGGGACTCCTGCGCTCAGGTGCCCTCACTTGCCCACTCCCAAAGCATGGCGTCCTCCAGCAGGGGAGCGACCTCGACTTCACAGAGATGACACTTTCACACCGTGGGCCCAATTTGGGCACTCGAACATCGCTGACTTTTGCCCTTAGCCGTAGAATATAGGCATGTATGCAAATATCGATGATACGTGTACCATAGAATATCAATGTATGTGAGCACAGATGCGCCTTCCCGTTGCGACTTTCAACAGCCAAGACCCCCGCCACGAACTCCAGCTCGTCCTCTGACCATCCGCCAACCACGGCCCCTGCAGGTAGGGCTTCGGGGTTTTAGGGTGCAGGGCTCCGCTGGACCACTAAGCATTAAACTATAGGGGTTTAGGTTTAGGGGCTCGAGGGTTTCAAGCAGTTCAGGGGGACCTGGGGGTTTTGAAATGTTTAGGGTTCCGGGCCGAGGGTTTAGCATTGGGGGCTTAGGAGCTTTGAGTTTAGCTTCAAGGTTTTGGGAAGTAGTAGTAGGCATACTCAAACTCGAGTTTAGACCTGTGAAAAGGTGCCTTACATCAAGTCCTGCAGCCCAGCAAGCTGCACCCAACCGCACGTCTTCATGAAGATGGTTGATATGATGACCACCCCAAACTCCACACCCTAAAGCCTTAAACGCCGAACGCACGCCGCATAATTCGGAAACCGGGTACCATTGATTTCGCCTGTGCTGGCCATTTGCCAGGTCCGGGCCCACTGAAGGCAAAATCATGTCAAACCCCAAACGCAACATCTGATTAAAGTAGGGCCCCTTTGAGGGCCACGAACACATGCAACAGCCTGTACCTCTGAGAGAATCTGAATCTGAGCCTAAACCCTAAGTCCTACATCCCTGCAACCCCCCGGAGTCGCCCCACAGCACATAAGACTCCTCGTGGACCAAAGCCGGCAGGCACCTCAACGCACAGCGGGCGAAGGCTTCGAAACCAGCGGACTGCTGTTGTTGTTGTTGCTGTTCTTCTTCCAGGACCCTCCAAGTACCCTCAAATAGGGGCACATGGTCCCAAATTAAGGGTATTCAGGGCCGAATCAAGGGTAGATGGAGGGTCTAGGTTACTATGATCAGTAGTACAGTATAGTTGCTATCTTCATGCGGTCCGGATGCCATGACCCTTCTGACATGTAAGCTCCTATTCTGTGGAGTAATCCTCTACAGGATCAGGGAAGCAATCAGTATTTTTCACTATTTGACATTCCCCCTGCTGCCGGGCTTACGAAGGGATCTTGGACCCCTAAACTGGCCCTAAACCCTAAACATTAAGTGCAGTGTGGATCCCTGAGGCTTCATAGCGGTTTCGGACGACTTAAGGCGCCGGGTTTAAGTCGTGGCTCGGAAGACCTGGGATTGAGCCAGATGATCCCATCTAGCCGAAAGCTAATTGACCTACCCTGCAGCTACACACATGGCCGACGTAATCCTAAACCCCTCCATTTCTCCACGGCTGCCAGGACAGCCCTTCAAGAATCTCCGGAATTTCGGTTCTTCTGACGGTCAGCTCCGCGAGACAACACGACCAGCGTAGATCCCACAAAAAAGGGCCCTTGGTTCTACTGAGCTGAGAGGCTGCGTCGCTGGAGGCATCTCCGTCGAGCTGGTAGAACTTCCCGGTGCCTTCCTGACCTTCTGGCAGGGGATCTACACCCTAAGCCCCAATTCGAGCTAATTTGGGCCAAGGCCTTCCGGGTTTAAGAGTTCCAGGGCGTTTTGATGCAACGTTGAGGTCGTTGGGCCAAGTTCCGGCTGCTGTCTTTAGGATGTTCAGGGTCTTTGCACATCCCCAGGATGCGCATCTAGGCACTTATCACGAATTGCGACCTACTCAGGTACTTGCCCGAAGTGCTCTTTTCCATCATCTCCTTGTGAACACCTCCAGGTTCCAAGGTTGTCTGTCATCCGGTCTGTGACGGTCTGTGAATCCGTCCGTCTCCCTGTGTCCACTTCCGGCTGCCTTTCTAGTTGGAAGTCATGACGAGAATGAGGACTGCGACGACGTCGAGGACCATCGCGACCCTGGTGGCTGTGATGATGATGATGATGACCTGGTGACGGTGCTACTATCACTTTGATGACGGCGACGACGACCGTGATGAAGACCCCGATCAGCATCTCCAAAACCGGGACATCCCTTGGGCCAAAGAGTTCGGGTTCAGTCCGTAGCGATCGAATATGAAGATGAGAGGTGTCAACAGAGAAGCGGGGCAAATTGCAGCCCACCATGGTAAGATGGATCAATGCAGATGCTATGCAGCTGGCTTACGATCCACGGCACTCGCCTTGAAGCGCGGCAGATTTCCTAATGCATCGAACCACCCCTAGGTTTTCACTCGCTCATACAACAGGTGCCCGCAAAACGTATCGAATCGAGCGTATGCTTTGGCATGGTTCGGGGACGGCCTCGACATGCGTCGGGCCCCAAGCAGAACGGCCCCAAGTCCGATGAAGAGTCACAAACCCAGGGCTCTAGGACCCACATTGCATTTCGAAGGCACCGAAACCGAAGCAGAAAACTCTCACCAGCCAAACATCTCAACTCGTGCAGTGTCCCAGCCTGACTCCTCGCCTCGACGTGGACTCCTGCAGCAGCTTTCGAGTGCTGCGGATGGCGAGAGGAACGCTAGCTGAAGTGAGCCTTGCAATAAGATCTGAAGTGAAACAACCTTCGCACTACATCCCCGTCCCAAGACCTTGAGCTCTGATCTCCACAACCAGCCCGGCCTTCTTGTCGCGTCCCGGCGATAGAAGCTCCCCGTCAGCGCGACCGCGAAAGCCTTGCAGCAGACACGGCAGTTGACGATGTCTGGTGAAGGAATATATAGTCTCATGGCAGTCGGAACAGCAGCAGCAGTCGTTGTCTTAATCGAAGTCGTAGTCGTCGAAGAAGTAGTAGAAGTTGAAGTCGTCGCAGAAGTAGTCGTAGAAGTAGAAGTAGTAGTCGTCGTCATCGTCGTCGTCGTAGTAGTAGTCGTGGTAGTGGTAGTAGTAGTGGTAGTGGTAGTAGTCGTGGTAGTAGCAGTAGTAGTAATAGCAGCAGGAGCAGCGGCTGCATCAGTAATTTCTAGTAGAAGTTGCACCAGTAGGCAGTAGGCAGTAGTAGTGGCAGGCGGCAGTGGCAGGTGCCATTGAATCATTGGCACTGCTAGTAGTAGTGGCAGTGGCGATGGTACTGTAGTATGTGGTGGTAGTTGTAGTGGTCGTGGTAGTGGTAGGCGGAGGAGTCGTGCTGCTGCGTGGTAGTAGAAGTAGCGGTTGTAGAAGCAGCAGATGCAGCAGTGGTAATTTCAGTAGTGTAGTTGGAGTCGTCGAGAATGTCGTGTCGCAGTACAAGTAAACACCGAGTACAACTACACATAGATGAAGTAGAAGCAGTACGCCCATCACATTAGTAATCTAATTACTATCATCATTAGTAGTAGCAGCAGTAGAAGGCGGGGGGGAAGAGGAGGAAGTGGAGGAGCAAGCAAAGGAAGAAGTAGGCGCAGCAGTTACCCTCGCTTCTTGGCAGTTGTAGCTGGTAGCGGTCGCGGTGCCTAAGCCCCTTTCAGGTCTTTAGCTGAATTCGCCTGCTTCACAGCCTCACCATTCTCGCTCGTTATATGCTCCGTCTCCGTTTATATACTTTGTCAATTAGATATATCTGCAGGTTTCGATTTTGAACTCTCCGGGATTACAGACTGCAGAGGATGACGGTGAAAAGATGCAGGTCAGGGTCTTAGGCTATCCCGGAAGACAGCTAGAGTCAGTCGAAACAGCGCGGCACTTGGGCACTTGGGCGTGTCGCAAACCTGATGTCACCAACCCCGTGCTGCGAGCAGAGATCCGAAGCTGGAGTTCGCATGCCGAGCTCCCAGCACAGCGCGCAGCAGTGCCCTTCGGCTGATAGCCTGCTGCGGGTCTTCTCGCGCGAGCCCAGCTCGGTATCAACATCAACCGGCGCCAGAAGTTGAAATAGCTATATTATGTAGTTGTATACTGTCCTTGTACCAGATGTTGTTGGTTTCCACATGCCAAGTATTGGGTACAGAGTTAAGATTTGTCTATTGCGTAGGCTTTCTGCCACGATTGCCACTTAGGTCCAAACCCGAAGCCCAAAAAGTGCATAGCTCGCCTGCGTAACAAACGGGTGTGCGCCGAGGCTACGACTACTACCGCAGGCCTTATTATAGGTCCTACTGTCACGACAACTCCTCCACTTGCTGGTATTGTTATCAACGCTTTCATTCGTGTCAGTAACCCATGTCGTCTTGACATGAGCTGAGGTTTTGATTGCCAGTATCCCAACCCCGTCCTATACACTCACCTCAATCCCTGCTGTCAACCCGACCTCATACGAGTCTCAGGGTCTATGTCATGGCCCGGCCTGAGCGCCACCAGAGTGGTCTGGGATGCTTGGCAGCATCCTCTGGGCTTGCTGATTGTAGAGTCTAGAGGTGGACAGCTAGCCGGACCGGGGTGTTAGATCTAGGAATCTAGTGGTAGGGTCTACGGACAAGCTTTGATGTAGAATGTTGCGGGTTCAAGAATTTGGGATGAGGTTCGTCAGGGTTTCTTATATGACACGGGCATTCAGTTGCCATATAACAGACTGACGAAACTGCGAAGGATATTTTGTGTGGGGCAAGAGCCCAAAGACCTTTCTACTGCATGCCTCCCAGCCCGATGTCGAGACATTGCCATGCGAGAATACAACCTGCCAAAAACACCCGATGCTAGGCCCTAATTAGACATCAAACTGAACACCCTAACCCCTGCAAAATTTTCAGAACTTGTCTGCTTGCTCGCCAGAGCTCTTGAACGGTCGCAGCTGGCGCAATTCTCTGCACCGGGACCGCGACATGCATGGTGCGCAACGGAAGGCTTGGGGTTTGTTTTTGGGATCGGGCCATCAATCCCTTTAAGTGAGGTGAGTCTTTGATTTGAGAAGTCGGTGCTGGATCTTGAGCACGGTGAATTTGGCTGGTAGAGGGACTTAGGTTGTGCAGTAGGTGCATATGTTCCGCAGAGGAGGGCATCTGTTGCGGGCAAGTGCTTGTCGGTTATGGGTTTCCGCCGATGATTGAGGGTGTCAGGTGCAACCTGACTCAGGTTTGACGGAGGCACAAGCAGGGACGCAATGTAAAGGACACTCAAGGCCTATATAACATCAGAGTACGGCATCGCTCAGTGCTGCAACATGTCGTCTCCGGTGAGCAGGACAGTTATGCCAGTTTCTCACCCAATTACAAGAATGCCAGTGCACGACTTCTTGATTTTTAGGCGACTCCGCCACAAACTTCGCAATGCAAATCTGCATGCGGTATGCAACCAATCACTCGGTGAGTGGCTCTGAAGCGGGCGCAGCTGCAGTTCCTCCTCTTGCGACGAGGGACTGGCAAACAAAGAGGCATCCAGACCTTCCCCAATCCCTTAATTAAGGAATACTAAGGAATTCACCTTAGATTATAGTAGGATCGCGAATATGAAGCAAGGTATATTCCTTAATTAAAGGATTCTGGAAGGTCTGGGCAACTTTCCTGCAGCTGGCATCTGCCTGCTTTCGCTTTCGACTACAGGACAGATCCTGCTGGACCACGCTCTTCATGGTCGTGAGGTGTTTTGCTCCCGCCAGCCAGATTTATGTATCAGGCAGATATGATGTACTGTATGTTATCTATCATGCATTATGCGCTCTCTAACAGTTGTATACCCGCGATTTATACATTCCCCTCGTCCAGGTTAGATCGCCGGCTTGTATTCCCTCTCGAACGGCACGGTGCAGATCTGGATGGCACGGTAGTGGTGCCAGAAGTCTTTCCTTGGATATGCTTCAGGGGGCTCTTCACTGTCCTTGCTACCGCAATGAACATGCCGGAGCATCAGAACGACGCTAGGGCTGGTTTGGTCAAAGAGTCAGCGACATGTAGAAGGAGCCGTCCCCCAAGGGATCAACGCCAGTTCGCTTGACCTGTACCAGTCCGCAAGTGCATCAGCAAAATTCCCGACGTGACTTGCATCAAGCTGAAGATCTCACGCCATGTCCGAGAACCTCGTCGGGGTTGGGGCTGGAGTACAATGATCCGGGACGGGCATGCTCAAGCCTGTGAAATGTGCAGGCATGATTCCTTCAACGTCTGACTACATTCCCTGTGGAAGGACCGGCTCAATCCGCCTTGACATGAAGACTTCGGCAAAGAGATCTTGTTAGTTGCAGTCTCCACTTCTTCTATTCGACACATCATGCATGCTACAGGTATGGAGGATGCTGAAAGGCTTTAACGCTTGGCTTATGCTGAGTGCCGGCAAGAAGCCGACTGTTCTTAATGAGAAACTCATCACTTCGTCTTTCACAAAACCCGCCCGAAAGACAAGGCCGTGATTCTTCTGTTCGTAGTACCATAAATTGGACCATATTTTGGTACTATCCGTGCTGCTAGTATATAACTTTTGTGTTCGTGTGGCTACATATGATTATAATGATGAGAACTATGGCTGTTATTCTTATTGTTTTGAATAGCACTATTAGTATTGTCGTTGCCCTTGTTACTCTTGTTGGAAATATCGTCATATGGCATATTTTACCAGCATACTCTAACAACATCGACATGCCAGGACAGTCTTCGCCGCCGCCTCGTCCCAGTCTACATCTGCAAGCGCAGCCGTGCTCTTGTAGCGTTTGTTCAGCGTCCAAGACCTCAGCTGGCGCACAAGATCTCGAGGTCCTGTTATTTTGCAGCTCGTGTCCGTTGTAGGCGAGCTGCTTGCTGGTTGAGCCCTGAAGCGTGCAGCGATAAAAAGCCAAGGACCGAAAACAAGACGTTCCCAGAGGAATCTGAAGAGTCCGCCACTCTTCGGAAGACGAGGCAGAGGCCTACAACGAGGATGAATATGACCATGAGGATGCTTTGCCGGAGGGTTATTGCAATCATGGTGCTCGCACGGCGGGTGAACTATCGCCAATCATACCTGTCTGCTTCTGTGCCTGCTTCTGATGATGATGATGATGATATGATGATATGATGATGATGACGATAAAGGAGCTGATGAACATGAGCTTCCAATTTTCCCTGCTGTTGATGGTTGGTGTTAAGTTGACGAATCACAGTATCTTGGCTGCTATTGCTGCTGCGCCGTTTCTACGCAATAGAAACTAAAAGTTTGAGTCGTCACCGCGGGAGCTAAAAGCGCAATCATCATGCACGAACCAGCAACGAGCTTTACCACAATGGTTGCCACTTGCGCCTCATTATCCTGCTGAGTTTGGTAGTGGCATCATGCATATTTCCCGTATCTCAGTATGTCAGAGGTTTCCTGTTGTGTTGCGGTCGTTGGGTTTTCAAACAGGATCATGACCAGTGTTGTTGCTGCGAACATTGTGGGTGTTGGTTAGTTCATGGCACACAGATGAGGGCTTATAAGGTTGTCCTCACTACTAGTATGCCGTTAGTGTTACCCTCACGGACTCCGACATGCGGAATGCAGGCGCTGATCGAATCGAAGCAGATGAGGATAATGATGTCAATGCTGTTGGTGGTCATGTGATGTTGCCCGGCGTCGACGATGTTGATGGTGATGGTGATGGTGATGATGTTGCGTGTGGTAATGGTGGTGCTGATATTGACGACCGTTCTGCTGATGCGCTGTTGCCATGCAGGCACCACGAAACCCGATGCTCCATATCCAGTGCCAGAGCCTGAATCTCCAGGCTGAGGTCTGCAACCCATGAAAATCCAAGCCAGCTCCTACAACCCTGACCACTTCGCCTGGCTAAGCCCAAGATATCCTAATGCCCACATGATGTAGGGCAATGTAGGGTTTCAATGACTTGTGACTCAGTCATAAACCCTTACCCCGGTCATCAGACAAAAGCGAAGACAACGACTCTGGCTTCAGATGGAGCGCTCCCAATCCTCGGATGTATTGCGGGCGTCTGAAGGCACATCTTTCTGTCATCTATGAAAATAACCGCATTATACCATTACATTCTAAATTATAGTGTACCATGCTTTGTTTTGGTATATTATGGCGGTTTAAATATACTGTATCACATTTTCAAGGCTCCCCGGTAACCCCTGAATCCGGGTACAGCTTCTCAATAGTCAATCTTGATAGCCAGACATCAAACTTACACTGGAGGACCTCGTTAATATATACATATATACACGCACAACAATGTACTGGGGACTGCCAAGCTCTTGTGTCAGGACCCACACATACAGGTGTATGGGTGGGCAAGTTTGATGCCATGACTTCCTGTCTGCTACGCCCAGCTCCAATGGGACCTTATGCCTACTGGGAGACAGTGCTTCTCATCTAAGTCCCAACTTCTGCTGGTGAGATCGCTGAGCCAGCAAAGACAACTTTCGACATTTCCCGGAAGTATAGTCTGCAGTGTGGCTCGAAATTGTCATGTTTGGATGTTGAGGGCTCGTGTGGCTGCGTGAGGCTCAAGCTTTCAGGGCTCAGGCAAGGCCGAAACATGCAGACGGAAAGGTTTCGGCAGGAGGGACTTTTCGATTTACAGGAAAACTACTTTCTGTCGTAGGTAAAGCACATGGTAGCACTTGTGTGGACCAATCCAAGGGCGATTTGGGCCGTAGCAGGACTTGATCGTGTGCGATCTTGGTCGCCAGGAAGATGCAGAAATCAGCAATCGTTGGTGGGTAATGTTCATCAACCTGCTTCAAAGCACCAGAACAGTCTCCTCGTCCTGCAAAGAGAACACGAGACTTCAAGCTCCTGTTGACTGGGGGCAGAAGCTCAGCAGGTTATCATCTAAACCTGCTCAGGGCATGCCAAGCATCCACATTGGACCACTTGCCCCTCCACACTTGCCAGCCCCAGGGATTCCGTAGATGTACAAGGACCTCCGTGGCCGGAAGGTTTGGGCATTGGGCTGCCAATCCCCTGACTAAACCGGAAGGGTGGAGAGGGCTCGAAGGTCCTCCACCAAAAGACAGGCACATAACTCCCAAGCTCAGCGCCGCACCTGCCGGAACTTCTTGTCCTCTTCCGTTCGATCTTCCTCCTAAGAGAGATGCAAAAGAGTCGGCACTGTCAGGACATGGCAGGAAAACGAAGATGGTGAGGGGTGGTAGCTGATATTACCTAGTACTTCGGAGACTTGTTCTCGATCTGTGGTGTACTCGTATATTTGGAGCTCGCAAACGATCATGCACAGTCTTGTGGGGTCGGGATATGTCTCCAACACCACCAGGGATCAACGAAGCGTCTTTCGGGTTTTCAGGGTTCTGCGGGACATGCAGCACAGAGTCTGCATGAAGCGGATCAGGGCCAAGACTGTTGATTGCCGGGGACAGGACTAGGGATATCTACGCAACATCTGAGTTTGACTCGTGGCCCCCAAGCTCCAGGCATTTTCGAAGTAGTTGTGAACGTGGCAAACACCTGCCGTCCGTGTGACGAGAATCTCTGTCGTTAGACAGAAATGGCTTTAGGCATACTGAGAATGGAACGAGGTGTCCCAAGTAGGGAGGAAATTACACTGCATAGTGTTGATCTTCACAATTGAAGCCACTTCCCCAAAAGACTTCAATCTTCGAAGAGGCACGAACAAACTTCGTGGCGGAGGCACTCCAAACAATCATACAGGTCATGGATCGCAATACAACCTCAATACACGGAAGCACAGTAATCGAACCGCACAAGCAGTCGACAATCATCACGGGTCTGGCCTTGCAATCAAGGCAGTCATGCCAATACAAACGGTCGGAATGATGATCATTTGTTCCCAGCTGAAATCTCAAGTTCAAACTATAGTTCAAATCAAAATTGATGCATACTGATGTCGTCGGGTTACTTCGTCCATCGTACCCATACAGCAGTACGTGGTGTGCTACAAACACACTTCCCTTTCCGCTCTACCGGCATGAGGAGACCCCGAATCTAAAACAAGCGCCCACCAGCCAAGCTCCACAGAGAGAGAATGAACACACATGTATCCCTCCCTATCCCACCCTAAACCCTAATCCTCCGCATCCCAGCCTAGCACTGAGTAGGCGTGGTTGGAGACGAGTCCCTGGTCGGTGCCATCCTTCTCGCAGTGGCAGGATGCACAGATGATCCTGGCACATTGGAACCCCAAGGCTCTAGGGCCAAAAGCCGGGCATTTTACCCTTCGGCTTCGGTCGGGACACGGGGGTCATAGGAAAAAAATATGTATATATATATATATATCTTCCTCTGCTTACACGGCCGTCGGGAACGAATTGTGTGGAGGTTCAACAACGGTAAACTGCAGCGAGCACGTGACATTCCGCTGTCGGTAATAGTATGGGGTTCTGCATTCTTCCAGAACCAGAGTGGAAACAAATTTGTTTGACACTTGCGGCTCCTACAGAAACCGCGTGTGCTCTTGCAGAGATGGGTAATAATGACTGTGTTACGGGAAGCCTACCGAAAGTATGCAGTTTGGGAGGCAAAGCACAGTTTGCTATGGTTCCGGAACTGACCATGTGCTCTTCTCTTGTCAGTGTTGCATGGGCTTTCAGGAAAAGCCTGGGCACGAGCTGTGTCTTTTCATGTGCTGTCTCGCGCATCTGCGTCCTGTTTTGCCTAGAGAGCGCACTCCCTGACATCTACCACAGAATCTAGATTCTAGGTCATGTCATGTGCATTTAGGTGTTTCCTCAAGCGCCCAAGGCCAGCGGCTGTAATCCAGCTTCCGAAAGGCCCTTGTTGTCCCATCGTAGAACATGTCCCCCAAGTCGTCCTCATATCCGCTCATACCGTCACACACTACAAGAGCGAGCCGGCCCGGAAAGTGATCGCAAAGCATCTTGCATACTTTGCCCACCGTGCTCCAATCACTGCGGCGTCGCCCGCCAAGCTCGGATTGGATCGCCTCCGGCCCCCACTGCCATGCCAAGCGGAAGGTCTTGGGCGTCGGTGGATCCCCTCCCCACTTTGCAGCCGGGTCCTCAAACTCGAAGGCATATTCTGGCCCGTCAAAACGGTGATCTGTATCGGCAGTGCCTCCTAAGGTGTCCACCACACGCCGCAGAGCCTCTTCCCAAGTCTTCTGCTCGATCTTGTGATCTTTGCGGAGTCGAAGGAAGAACTCGCCACCCATGCTTCGCAAGCGTCCACAAGGCTGCACGCACCCGAAAAGGCTATCGCTACTGACTTGCTCCACCTCGTGAGCCGTGGTGCATCCGATGTCACTGCCTTCATATCGAAACTGTGAGATCAGTTTCGGTTGCAGACGCAACTTGTGCCCACTGGAGGAGACACAATGCAAAGCAGCACCAGCACCAAGCACAAAACAGCAAAACAAGGAGAATCGCGTTCACAGACAACCGTACACCTACGCAAAACAAACCAACAATCAAATGATGAAACAGTAACACGCAACCAAACGAACAATAAGCAACCGAACGACACAAGTACATAAGCGTAGCCCCAACGCCACGCATCTGCTTGGGCAATGCAAGCCCGAGGCCCAGTCTCCATCCGGATACATAAAACTGAACCCTAAGGAGCAATAATATAGGCAGCTATTGAGGCTCTATACTATAGAGTTACGAGCACAAGACGTTCTGCACCGTGCCAAACGTGCCATGAAGTTCTATCGTTTGCTTCGTTCGCAGACGTGCCGGGAGTGGAGCAAGTCCACAAGAAGGAGAACAGGAACAATTGCGACACTTGTGATAGATGTGGCGATGCCTACTGGGAGAAACCGCCATCCCCCGTGCCGAAACGGCTCGCTCTCTCATCGCTGACGACCTAGCCCTAAGGCACCGAAGGAAGCCGCACTGTCTGCAAAAAGGCTCTTCATCCCTCGCTATGAGGTGTGCTGTGCCTCTGTCCCTTCCACTGATGGTAGATCAGGTAGTTCTCCACCTCTTTGCTCCTGGACCGTTGCTGTATCGGTGACAGATGTTCTCAAGTCAACAGATGATCTCTAAAGCCCTAAACCCCAAACCCTACACCCAAGCTGGCCGAGGCACTTCTTGAAGAACGAGCCTCGGCTTGAGAGCTTGAGCTTCTCTCCCACCGCAATCATTTGGGGTAGTTCTCCAAATTAGGGTCCCTTTTTTGGAACCTGACATACAGCGGTATCCTTATAAGAAGTACCCTATAAAAGGGGCCCTAATTTAGAACACCACCCACTTGTCAACCAAACCCAGCCAAGACATAGCCAGATGCATGCTTCTGCCTGAACCTGAAGTCTCCTGTCGTACTGCTGCACGTGTCGTTGGGACCCCGGCTATTGCGCCGAGGGCCTAAGAATGCTCCGGTTCGTTTTCGAATTTCTCTTGGACTTGCGTTGCTTCTTGTTCGGGTCTGACCCATGTCTTTTGTCTGGCAGCTTGCCGGGCTGTTTCGGTCATGAGGCATTCAACTAAGTGGATATGGCGTTGAGGGCGTTATTCAATTTGAATGAGGGGCACTCAACACCCCCATGCACAACACGAGTACACACAAAACAAGGTCATCTCCAATAGGTCTGCCCGTTGAAGTTCGCATGCCGTATCGACGCCTCATGCCAGCTTAACCACAGTAGGTGTGTCTAGGCTACTGCACACTGAAACAGCTCCGGTCTTGTCTGTGATATCCGACCATCCAGATTTTAGATTAGCTAACCAGAAAGCCTGAACAATTACTTTCTCAGGAGTGGTGAACTACAAGGTTGAATCTCGGTTTGAGGTTAAACCCTTAAGAATTATTCACCCGACTTCAATGTTCATCAGAATTCGAAGCCACCCTGCACACTCCCGAAATCCTAAACTCGACAGCCAGGAGCCAAATCTGCAGTAGCCAGCACTGCCAGAGGTGATGAGCCTGAAAAGGTTTGGTGGAGAGTTTGCGTTTTAGAACTTTTGAGGCTGCGGGAAGTACGAGGTTTCAGGGCAGTCTCAGGGCTTCAGCCTGAGGGTGTGTGGCATCTTCGGGTGTGGCATTGCAAAGGTAGCTTCCAGCATATGGGCCCAGTCCTTCGAAACCGGTAACGATGTCAGTAAGAGCCGTCCTCATCATAACAGTCGCAATCATCATTATAATTGTGGTAACGGCAATGAACAGACGGTTGAACTCGCGCTAACGAAGCAAGAACACAAGGAGCAACCACTGCTGGAGTCATCGTCAAAGGGCGACGGTAATGCCGGACAACGGCGAGCGCCACCGCGACCAAAACTTTGACAGCGGCCTCCTTCGTAACCTAATCATGTTCTCCAAGAGCATAGTCTTCGTCATTGCTTCTCCATCACAGTTGTCACCATCGGAGGATGAAAATCGTGATAGCAGTGGTGATGGCGAGACTTTAACCCCTAACACCCTAAAGCCCTCGACCGGAAAACCCTAAAACCCTAAACCCTAAAGCCCTGAACCTTTAAATCGAATTGCAGTGCCTGAGGGTGCTGGCTTCCCAACCGGTGTAAGCCCCGCTCGCCCCGCGGCCTCATGACATCCTCGGAACCGAGCCCGAAGGTCAAAAACCCCAACCCTGAAAATCGAGCGAACTTGAAGATTTTGGGTGTTGGGTTGAGGAATTCAGTTCACGGGACATGGAATCTGGCATCGAGGGGCTTAGAGACTCTTTCGATTATCTTTGCAGGTCCCAGCAACTCTAAGCTGCGGATGGATCCGATGCAGGTCGGCGCGCTGCCAACCATGTCTGAATAGCCTTGAGAGCTTGTATATTACAGTGCGTTGAGAACGGTAGTACTCAATTCCAGAATACTTCAGGGTGCGTTTCTGTGGGAGACGAGAACCCATGCTTTCCAGGCATTCAAGGCTCGGGCTCTGACCAGAAGTCGCAGCTGTTCAGCTTAAGAACTCACTTTGAGGGCGTGGCTTTACAGGGGCATCAACCGCTCAGGGTTCAAGAGCCTTTTCTTTGTTTTGCCTGGTCGTAGAGTTTTTCATGACTGAGGACTTGACGATCAAACAGCTTCAAGTCCAAGGCTCGTCAGCTTCAGGAGATGAAACACCGAATCAAGCAGCAAGTACGTCGACCAATGCTTTCGGAGTACTCCAGGTCTTGAGGATCGCGGACACTGTAAGTTGTCAGATAGTAGGGCATGGCTATGTTGCTCCGGATTTGACATGATTTGATTGACTATGTATAGATATAGATGTTAACTAGTGCAGGGCGAGCAACCGCCAAGATCGGAGTCAAGTCAATAAATGGAGCAGAATTTAACATACTACACCGAGAACCAATGTGCTCGACAGGGCTTGAATGTGGAAGTGTCGGACTAGAGTTGTGGCTTGTGCCATTTTGTCACTTACAGCGTCTCAATCGGGTGCAGCGCGAAGAAGAACGGTGTGGCCTCACTCTGAATTTGCAAGCTTGCCGTCAGTCCCCTGCAAACACTGACGAGCTTGTCGTTGCGGCCTTTCACGCATACACGTCTCACCGCAGAGCACGCCGCAGAAATTCTTCGGTCCGCTCTTTAACGGATGTTCGCAGATTGTTGTTCTGCACAACGGCATCTAACCTGGGCAGGTCTAAGAGTTATAGGAGCTAGGTGCAGTGGCCCGAGAAATTAACACAACGTTCGATCAAATGCACTAGGACACATGTAGTTGCTTGAAGGCCAAGTGACACCGACGTTGCTTGGCTTGAAAGGCCCACTGTCACCGCTGGATCTGCACGCCTTTCCAAGAGTGCTTGTATTTCTTCTGCATAGAACTGGTGGTACGTATCAGCTTCGAGGCCAGTGTTGACACACCGGATCAAACGGGCTGTGCTTTCTTCCGATGATAGCTGAAGGCTCTCAAAGTTGTCCCTGTATATATCCAGCTTGTTGCGCATGCCCTCCGGACTGATGCATGCAAGATGTGGGCAGTGTAACATACGGCCTCCCTCCTCCGGGCTGGCTGCTTCCCATTCGGAAAGTGTGCTTCTAAGCTTTTCCCGCAGTGCAGGGGACTCCTTTGACTTCAGCAGGTCGTGCCCGAGGTCCCCACGCACATCCGCCCCTGGGAAAGGAGCATGTAAAGTGCCTGTTTCCAGATCTAGCCGGAACCATGCCCCAGCTTCTATCTCCACATATGGCAGGCCTTCTGTGTGATGTCGGACGAGATGCTCTTGAGGGTCACCCTTTCTCACCACCTCGAAATCATCCGGGACAACTTTGCAAGATCTGCCTTGTGCAATCGTCTCTGCGAGAAAAGATGACGAAGCCCGCAAAAACTGCCAGACGGTGGAAGTCCACCCATCACTGCGCTCTCTCGCTTCCGGCGGCTTGCAGTTGCTCCAGTTCTCCCAAGCGCACGAATTGGCTTTCCAGACCACCCACGGCAAGGCCTTCACACCGGGCTCCCAAGCTGTTGCCGAAGGCCAGGCCAAGACTTCCCATAGTCCCACTCTCGCTGCGAGGCATGCGGCCTCGTTTTACGCCTCCCCCGACGGTGGTCCAAATACCATGTCCATGGCTGTCCGGAGGCCTCACGAGGAAGATGTAGGTGCCACTGCTGCAGCTCCAGACAGGCACTACTCTGATGCTCTGGACCGGGCAGAAGGAAGAAGATGTGGGTGGCCTGTGTGGGTTACGGTCGCTCAAGACACATTGGTCTGGTAGTGCAAACCACGCAGGATCAAGGTGTTGAACATATGCTGGAATGACATGCTGGAACACATACGGCCATGCCTCCCATGGCTCCGAACCAGCAAATTCAAAGACTTCGATGCTGCATGCAGCATGGAATGTGAGATTTTCCAGATGTCTGAAAAGGCGAAGCGTCTCACGATGATCCTCACCGGACTCCGACCTTGCAACGAAAACAAAAGGGCATGGCCGTAATAGCTTGAAGATCTTCTCGGCGTCGGCGTCCAAGCCCTTCGACGGCTGCTGCCTTCCGTTTAGGATTGTACCCGGCTCCAGCACTGGATCCAGAGCTATTTCCAAGAGGTGGTGCACACCTGTTGGAAGTGACATCTTGAGAACATCCTCGATGAAATATTTCACATCTCCCAAAAAGACTCCGACCGTATTTGGCACTGCATGTGCCTGAACCCGTCCCTTCCAAGCCTTCCCTCGGCTTTTGCCACCTTTGCCGGGCCTGTGCGAGTACATGGCCTAGGCACAGCCTTCGCCGGAATTGCGGGTGTGCTAGTTCACTCGGTGCTTGCAGCCCCCTCAACCGGCAGAGCTGGGAATAGAAACTCACACGCACACACACATAGCAGGCTTCGCATCATTGACGGTAGAAACGAACGGACGCATCCTGTGTTGTCATGACAAGCCTCCAAGACGCAGAACCTCAAAGCCCAAGTCCGGCTTAAGTAGCTGGGGTTCAGGGCTATGAAGATGAGGGTTGGCGCTGATGGTTGTGGTGATGAGTTAGAAGGAAATACCCCTGCGGCCAAGGGGCATCCATGAAGCTTCGCCCAGGCCTTCTCGAGAATCATGGGCCACACCTCGAGACCTGACTCGTTAATGCTCACACAGAGCCGCGGAGAGCAACTCACAAGAGTCGTAAACCCGACAAGAACTTTCCAAGGCATGGTGGCGACCTGCTTGTGCCGAACCCACGGATCTGTCTCAAAGGGTCAACCAACTAAATTCTCCGAGTCGTTTGCCTGTGCCTGGGGCAAACGAGGCCTAGCAGCTGAGGATGGACGGTTGCCTTCTGATCTGTGAGCAACACTCTGCAAACGGGCCGGGCAAGGACTGCAACATGGCCTACAAGGGCCTACACAGCCTCTTACGACGCCCTCAAAAGCACAAGCTTCTTTTTGAATAACGATGAACCAAGGAACCGTCTGAACCGCAGCAGGAGGCAAAGGCCAGGCGTCGGTCATGACAAATCGGAAACCTTCTGGACGGCAGGTGTCTGCATGAATGCATTCAGCAAGCGGGAAACAACAGGAGAATATTGCAAAGGTAAAGCCCGGGAGCAATGTATCCACCAGCACCTGCGCACACGAACACAGCATGCTGTCAGTCTGTGCCAACTATCAGCTGGTGTAAGCAAGCTTCCAAAAACCGAAGCCGAAGTGACAGCCCTCCTGCAACACCAGCTGCACACATGCAATCTTGCAACCTCCCTTTGGAGTTAAGTTAGTACGACTCTCCATGCTACCTGGACCTCCAAACTCTCCGTACTTCGAAGGACTGAGGTATACGCCTCTAGGACTTCTCCACCAAGTGGCCCACACCCATTGCGATCCATCGTAGACGCGAACTGCGTAGACTCCGGAGGGAGACGGGCTTTCTACCTTCAGGGTTTAGGGGTTCGGGGTTTAGGGTTCACTGCTGGATGAACCTCTGTGTTTCACGGGAAATTGATGTGCGAGGCATGTAGGCATAAAATGAACAAGGCTGCATGTGTGTGTGTGTGGTGCGCGTGCGCGCATGCGTGTCTATGTGTGTGCGTGAGTGTCTGTGCGCGTGCGCTCCGATTGCGCATCTCATTCAATGCCATGCTGCTGGGTAGAACATCTTTCGCAAAATCTCAGGCCATTCTGCCACGACGGCGCAGATACTGATAAACCAGCAGTCACCAAGTCCTCCTTGCTTGATGTCATCCATTTCCTCACGCCACTCACATGCCGAAGAGAATCGCTCCAGCTGAGAAACTAATGTGCATCTTGTCTCACAATTCCGGGCTGCGAAGACATTTGGTTGGTTGCCATGCATCTTGCTTTCGTAACACGTGCGACGAGACAAGGCGGTTGGAAACGACCCACGAATTACAAAAAAATGTACTGCAAGGAGCGATCCTAAACCCTAAACCCGACACTCCCAACACTAAACCCTAAACCCTAAACCCCTAAACCCTAATCCTAAATCTTTGAAGATCTTTAGCCGCCAGTGCAGTCGAGGATCGAAGCCATCCTTGACCAGCGAGTGCCTTGAAGTTTTGCAGAACTTCTCACCAGGGTTTATGGTTTAGGGGGTTCGGATGTAGGGGGGCTGCGGGCAGTGCTCTGTTTTTGACACCGAAAGCTAGATCCCAATTCCTTTCCTAGCCACATAGCCCGCCATGGAAATAGTTGCCCTTGGCTGAGTTCAGCCGGAACCATTTTACACGACATATCGCGGCCTCCTCTTCCGCAGGTTAGCCGACCTCTTGACAATTATCAATTTCATTGCTCCTATTCTTAAGGTTTTTTTGATTACCATTATTGCTATGTTATTAAACCCTAAACCCTAAACCCTATATTAATATTATCGCACGTCTTTTTCTTTGTTGCAGCCGGGGGACCCGGCTGGTGGGCGGCCCCAGCCAGTAATCTGGAGACAGGGGGAGGGGTTTAGGGTTTAGGGTCGAGGATTTAGGGGTTTAGGGTTTAGGGACGTGTAAAATGTTGGAACTTGTTCTGTTGCTCCCTGGCTGAGCAGTAGTTTTGTTTTGTTTATGCATGGGGTAGAAGTACACATGACATGATAGCTCTAGCTGACAAGGCGACACGAACCATCCAATTTTCAGGTCGAACTTCAGATTCATCTTCTCGGCTGCACACTGTCCAGCTTTGGCAGGGGCAGCGGCTCTGTCTGCAGTCTGGGAGTCGCAAAGGTGGGCCTGAAGGATTAAAGCGAAGAGAGCACACCTCAGAATGGTCCGGTATTCCTGCTGATGAGCCGGACTTGTGTGCGATAGATCTCGAGATCGCTCTTCGCTGCTATTATTACTGTTACCCGAATTAGTGATATTACTGTTATTAAAACTATAGAACTGTTGTTGTCATTACTATTGACCGGCCTCGCGCACGGCGCGCGTGCCGATGGTGCTGCTGTTCGCAGGGAACTGAGGATCCACGAAGAGGCGACCTACCGCAGGGATCCGCAACATCCAAATCCTTCCCAAAGGGAAGCCATATAGTACCCTTATAGTACTCAAATCTCTTTGTCGCGACTGTGAAGATAGCGGTAGTGAATGTTCGCTAGCTGCAGCAGTAATTGTACCCAGTAGCGCTCATCGCCCCTCGTCATCTTCGTCGTCGGAGCAGTATCAACAGCAACTTTGCGGTGGCTGCTGCCCAAGCTGCGCAGCTGATGTGGAACTGATGTTGCCATCACGAAGGAGATTGCCAATGTTCCATTGTGAGTCGTTGCAAACACACGAAAAGCTCTGCAAGGTCTGCAATCATCCCAAAGGCACGACTTACCTGCAGCATCTGAAATAATGGGATCCTTCAAGTGCCACGCTTTCGGAAAATCTCGAAACCGGGGGACTCCGCTCTTTCCAGCCTATCATAGTCAAGCTGAAGCGCTACTGGGCGACAATTCCAAAGGTGCTGACCAACCAGCTTGGGAGGACTCTGACGCATCCGTGCCTGCGAGATGAGCATTGATGTTGTCGACCAGCTCCTCCGCAGTGTGCAGTCTTCAGCCGTTCTTAGTAGTTTGGAGTGCGCGAGTTGGGGTCTTCGAGGTTTGGGTTTGGGAGTTCGATGGATCGTTGGGACATGGGATCTGTGTGATTTCAACCGGGTTTAGGTTTGGCAGATCGATCGGATGCCAGGCAGGGGGTCTCGGAGTGGATCGTCGGAGGATGATGACGTGCTGAGACTCTGCTGGCCGGCGCACTTATGCGCACCTTATTAGGGCTCGAAACCTTTGCCAATCTCATGTCCTGGCAGACCTGCAACCTGAACATGAACAGACATCGTATAAGACTTGTACGCATGTGCATATTTGCTTGTTCATGCATATATGTATAGGTATATGTGTGCACATATCGCATATCTGTATGTATCTGCATATGCATGTATGTATATGTGTGTAGATGTTTGTTTTCTGTATGTAGATGTAAGGCGTGTCTGTATGTGAGATATAAATGTATGTGCATATGTACGTGTAGAATGTAGATGTGCATGCCTATGTATAGGAATGTGAGTATGTATATGTATATGGATATGTACGCATGCATGCAGGTAGATTTTATATGCATGGTATCCTTGCAACGGCTCAATCCCGACACGCTCTCCATCTCAGTCTACTTCGGACCTTGCCCCTACTGCCCTGAAGACCCTACTGCTCAGCCTTCACTGGCAAAAGTCTTGCACAACATAGACACCGAACCACTGAGACTCAGTCCCTATAGCTGACTGCTGCTCCCTTGCCACCAAGGATGCCGAGTCGCCGGTCCATTCAAGTATGTGTCGACTTTTTGGCCGTGATATTCTCCTAGGGTCTGGACGTACACAGATTCATCCCTGCAATCACACGAACACTGGACAGAAAAGCTGTTTCTGCACGGTGGACTTGGAACTTTGTTGTTGTTGGCGGTAGTCGTGGCGCCGGTGGTTCTGGTGGCGGCATTCCTGCTGTCAGTGTTGGTCGAGGTAGGGTTGCAGGTGCTGTCGTCACAGTCGGAAACGTCGCCACTGTTGCTGCCTTTTTCTTCGTCATCGCGGCTGTCGCTGCGGACAGCACCAGAGCTCTGCCTCGTGAAGTTAGCATGATCACTGTTGGTGCTCACTTTTGCTGCTTTCGACCCGGGCCCGAATCACCGCACACTCTATCTCTAAACCTTTAACCCTAAGCCCGTACCTGAATCCCAGTCCCTAAACCCCAAATCCTATAGATGCAACTACGCAATGGCTGTGCCCAGACTCGGCCAAAAATCTTCTTTGAAGAGTCGACCTGGGAGCTGGCAAGTATGGTATGAGCATGCACTTAAGACTCTAAGACTTTGACTAAGGTTTTGGGGACATGTTCTATAGTAAATAGTAATATAGTATTGGTCTTGAGTTATACAGTGACTCTCAAGCTACTTAGCTAGTTTATTGTGACTTCTTCAGACCCACTGGTGCAGTCGGAGTCCTGTCGGAAAAGTTCAGGGCTTCGCTTCCTTTCGTCCACGGTTTCGGGCGACGGGTCTTGTTTCTTGAGCCCCTTGTTCCGTCTGCAGATGCATCCAGAATTCCCCGTTTAGGGTTTAGGGGTTCAGGGCTTGGGGCTTCTGGGCTAAGGCTGAGCAATCATGTTCCAGGGACATCAACAACAAGGCCACAGTGCAATTCACGTTTGAAACAACTGAAGAATTCACTAGACAAGCACATCAATAACTCAAGAACGCACGAAGTTCAGCCGCAAGAAATCAGCAACCTTAGGACTTGAAATGTACCGCTACATCTTCTTATGCACATGCATACACCATTCATATACCCATGCAGTCATATGTACTTCTACATGTGTCGGTATGTTCACATGCACGGAGACGAGTGAGAGACACATGGGTTTACGAATCAGACGCTGGGCAGTCCGGAGCATCCAGGTAGGTTTAGGGTTTAGGGTTTACCGGAAAGGTTGGAGTTTACTGCTTAGCCCAAGCACCACTGTCGGCGCCAGGGTGCCCCAAGAGGTGGTGCTCAAATGATCCAGTGAATTCCGCATGCAACCTGCTAACCTAGGGCTCACATTGTCTCGGTGCATGCGGTGGTGGGCAAAGACGGAGTTCTGAAATCATCCATACTGACTATGTACGTCTAAAGCCACGAGCAACAAACATAAAGAAGAGAAGACCCATCTGAATCTTCCCATTGAAAAAGTGCAGCACTGAAGGCAGCTACTCCCCTGCTTCCCCACCGAGTCACCTTATCCCCCAGCTCGAGCACCTCTTGGCATTCCTCCGACACAAGCAAACCGACAGTTAAGGTCATGGGTTTACACGTTGCTGTGATGCATTTGCAAGATACATGCCTCGTGCCCTCAAGGTAACCGCTGCCGCATGTGAAGGTTGCTAAGGTTGAACACAGAATGTTTTCTCACTGCTCGTACCAGGAGATGTCAGCAAAAAGTTTGGCTGATGGCTCGCCAGCCTCACCGCATTTCGAAGACTCTCTTTCTATGTTGTGTGTTGGAGGTCCCACAGCAGAGTGAGGGCATGGATATTGGCGTGGCCCGCTGTGTGCTCTGAAAGCCTGACCGCTAAACTACATCCCGTTGCTCTTGAAGTCGATGGTCCTCGGCACTGGCTTCGTCCTCTGTCTTCCGCTCGTCCATGAACTGAAATCTGGATTCTGGATTCCGGTCTAAATAATAGCTGTATAGCAGCTAGTTGTAGCAGCAATCATCGTTGCACTGGCAACTAACTGCAAGTAAAATGCACAAAACACAGCAATGGCTAAGCTGATTGTGTACCCCACCACAACCACCAACAACAAATTGCAATGAGTACGTACTGGCAGGAAGTGGGTTAAGACTTCGCGGCCAAAGGGTCTTTGGACATGCGCCACAAACCAGACCTTCCCAAACACACATCTTACGGAGCAACGACGCGTCTAAAGGTCTACAGAAACGCCGCAATTACTCGGCACAATGCTGCATGAAGGCGCGCGAAGGCGTGAAAGGATCTGCGTGGCTTTGTTCGAGGGCCCACGCAGTTGACAAATGCCAACTATTCCACGCCCGGAGAAACACAGAGCGCACTCGAAACTCGAAACGCCAAGAAAGCAAAGCAGCACTACCCTGTAAGTCAAGGGGAGGTGCAGCGCTGTGGCGGTAGCCGACCGACTTAGGCACCTTCTTCTTGTAGGCCTCTTTCCTTCATGTCGACAAATTGAAGATTTGTTTCTCATATCGGAGTCTACACATGTGAATGCAGTAACAGCGGAGTCTTAATTGAGATAAGGCTGCTTGAGGCAAGAGCATAAGGAATTAAATTCTTCCTGCGCGGATTTGGTCTAGAGTCTAGAGTCAATCATATCGTCAGAGAGAGAGAGAGAGAGAGAGAGATATGGAGAGTGCCTGGTACAGAGGCGGAGACGAAGCGAAAGTATTAACATACAAATGAATATGTGTTATATACAAACATAGGTAGCGCTGTACAGTAGATAGGTGGATGTATAGACTTACTTTTACATGGTCAGATGGCTACAAGAACACACGAACTGCGCGATAGCGAAAAATCGAACCTACCCTATCCCTAAACCCCAAACAATAAACCCAGCTGTCAGCCCGGATGCGGATCAATCTTTGCCAACTTCGCGAAGAGCGGGTCTGCGCGAGCAATGTCCCAAAGCACTTCTTTCGGAGTGTGAACTGTCACGCCCCACTTTCCTTGCAGTCCGATTAGGTGCACGGGGCGCGCCGGGCAAAGGCACGGAGACACACAAGAACCTAGGTAATGGAAGCAGCGCAGCAGGTCTGCTCCTAGTCGGGTTTGGCTGAACAACAAGGCACCTGAGCGTGCCGACAAAGACTCCCATCACCCACGCGCAGTATGGCATTGTCACGCCCCAAACTGTGTCATCGAGCTCTTTGGTCCTTCAGAGCGACTTAGGAACACTTGAGACTTCTCTGTCTGCCGCTGCGGGTCCAGGCAGGAGCATCAGATTAGATATCAGCATACATGTACACAGAATCAGATGAACAATACGAACACCGGTTCTCCAACGATGCTCTCACACAGCTGCCATAGAACAAAGGCTGCCTGAGGTTCAGAAGTGAAAAGGAACGAGCCCTGTAATTCCAGTTGTCCTGGCTTCTTTTGGAATGAGCTCGAGCTCACCTTGGCTTGTGCGGAGCACCAGCCGTTTCAGGTTTTCTTGTTAAGACCGCCCCTAAACCCTAAACCCTAAACCCCTACCTGCTTGACTTTAATAGAGGCTCGCCGGACAGGAGCTCGCTCCATACTTGTGTGGTCTGCTTCTTCGGGTCTGAGCGGCGATCGCCGCACCCCACAACCTCCAAACCCGAAGCCCCCAACAAACCCCCCAAACCACCCCCTCCCCCCCCCGCCCGCGCCGCAAATTCCATGTAACATTGGGATCCGGTCAGGGCAAAAGGTAAGGCTTCAGGGTCTAACGGTTTCGACCTTGAAGTTTTTGTTGTGTTTCGGATATTAGGACTTGAGTGTTTCGGATATTACGGATTTTAGGGCATGCTGCTGCAGTGCCTAAGGTCTAAGCCGCACATGTCTGGAAGGATCCCGGGGCAAGGACATCAACACACCATATTTTGCACACTCGAACCATCTGCCCCTACACCCTAAATCCTAAACCCCAAACCCTGAACCACAAAACCGTGAACCCCAAACCCAGATGCGTAGAATCTCACGAAATTAATCAAATGGTCACAGCAAAGTACCGTAAACAACGCCAGGAAATCAGACATGGTCTGCAGGACCATAGCCGTGGTCCTTGTCCAAGCACCCGTCGCTACCAACACGTAGTTTGGTGGGTGTCGGTGCTGATGACGACCAGCATTAGGCCGACGCAGCCACGGTCATCATCATGGCCGTGGTTCTGATTGCTGTGGCCATTTCTACCGCGATCGAGGTTGTCACCCTCAACCCTAAACTCTAAACCCTAAAAACCATTAAACCCTTCAACCCGAAACCCTAAAATCCCGAAAAGTAGATCCTAGGCCAAGTTGCCCAGCAGCTGGCGTGCCTCGACCAGACCTTCGTCCCACTGCTCCTCACCAAGTTTTGAGGGCTCACAGTGTGCGATGCTCCGATTCCGGGTCTTCTCAGAGTCTAGTGCCGAAGGTTAGCTTCGACGATCCAGCCCTACATCCAGGAGTTCATGGGTAGTTATCCAAATTGGGGTCCCCTTGTAAGTCCCCAACTTAATACGGCACACCCGAAAATGGAGCCTAATTTAGAGCACTACCCCCATGAGGCTTCCTACAGGGCCCGGTCTACCTGAGGCAGACATTCCGAGAATGATAGCAGCAAAGATCCCAATCATCACCATGTGACTGCACAAATATCTCGGCATCTGTCACATCGCCTTGGTTTGTGATTTTCCAGCTGAGAAACTAACCATACATTCCGAAGGCTCGATGTCCGAACTAATAAGGCCAAGAGGTCAAGACTTGCATGCTAAATAACGTTCTGAATTTTCCCAAACTCCACCAAAGATCTTATCCTTGCTCACGCGCGGCAACCGTGTCATGTCCGGTACTACCCCAGGGCAAAACTCACATCAGGAAAACTCGAACTCTGGAGCCTCACCGTCTCGATCCACATCCGCAAAAGCCTGGCGTGCGCAACGGTGTTTCGTATGCACAGTAGCCGAAAATCCACACTGCACAAGTAGCAGCTATCGCAGTGTGGTTCAAGGTCCCAAGCTCCCCTGAACCAGCATCTCAACCCACAAGACCCCACATCCTTGTGAATCCTAAGCCTGTGCAGATTGAAAACATCCCATTCTGCCTTCGCGCGTTCAATCCAGGACCTGTCGAGGGGTTGGGTGAACATCCTCAAACCCTAAAAACCCTAAAAACCCTAAACCCTAAACACCCTAAAAACCCTAAACACCCTAAAAACCCTAAAAACCCTAAAAACCCTAAACCCTAAAATCCCTAAACCCAAAACCCTAAACCGCTTCAGACTCAGCGCCGTCGGTTGAAGATTTCCTTTGGAAGAGTTTGGGCTTGGGGGATGCGGTCCTCCCCTCGACTCCGTAAACCCTAAACTGCCCGAAACCCTAAACTCCCTACGGTTTAGGGTTTAGGGTTTAGGGTTCCCCTGAGCCCTAAACTAAACTCCCCAAACCCTAAACTCCCTAAGCCCTGAACCCTTATTGTAAGGGCTGCCTTTGGTAGCTGATTCGGACTTCTACCGAAGTGTGGCGGCCTCAGAGCATTGGCGATCACTTCTATGGCTCATTTGTATTACTACTACGATGACGACTAATTATGACTACCATTACATCGTTTTAATCTTTGTTTAGCTTACTGACTGAATATGATATCTACTGCGTGGATGCTCAAACTATCCTGCAAGCCAAAAACTCGCAACTATTTCCTCTCCTCTTGGCCCCACTGGCTCATCATCCGCACTTCGAGGCAAACTCCGAATTCCCGAGACGCCCAACGCCCCGCCTCACTACGGGATCGGTGTTCTCCTCCACCTGCTGGGCCTCATGCAAAGATTTACTGGTCAGGATGCTCTAAAACAATCGGGCCGGTTGGGGTTGAAGGCTTGATTTCACTGGGCTAGGAACAGAACCAGGTGTACTAGCTGTCTTACCATCTCGCTTGGGGATCGGATAGTTTTAATTCAATTTCCCTTTGTGATTGCAATCCTTGTTCTGCTACGCTCGCTATGCTGTTTGCCATGCGCTTCTATATCTTAGTTTTAGGGGGGCTGAAGATGGGGGCATTGGGTGTCTTAGGATTTAAGAGCGGGTTGGCCGTTTTGATTTGACGGCTGGCGAATCGCGGAAAGTGTGGAGATACCCTGCTACGGCTCGCATCAGTCGTTGCCGGCTTTTCTGGATGGTTCTCGAAGTTGAACATACTTGTGCGTAGTCTTCCGGTGGCATTGAGAAACCCACACATGCAAACATACCGCCATGAAGCAACTGACAGGAACGGATGCATGAATGGCATCTGCTTTTGTTTCTTGAAGCGGGGCAATCCTTGATCACCGGTTCTTTCAAAGTGAAAACATGGGAGGCTGCACGAAAGTCCCTGAGGTAATTCCTCACCCGGTCCAGGTACTCAAAACCCACTTTGAGAAAAGGCAGTCATGAGCAAATGTGTACGTAGGTTACCCCGGGCGGGCTGGGCGGGACATAAATTTTCCTGGAGGGCGCGTAATCCGCAATTGTTTTCCCATCCACCCACCGCTTGAGCTGAATAGCATGAGATCAAGCATGGGATGTAGTGGCGGACGTTTCTTAATGCACGAGCATGTTTCAGACATGCTCTCACCCTGCGCCTCACACAAAGAGCTATGCACAAGTGCATGTCGTACCTTAAAGTGAAACCTAAACCCTGCATGACATGATGCAGTTTACGTGCAGCTCAAGGTACGGCACAGTACAGTGGGAACACGTTGAATATGAAAACAGTACAGCAGCATGTGGCAAAGTATATATATACACACATATACATACCCATGTCTATATGTTCAGCACTGTGCAATGTAACTTAGCGCAAGTTTACATGCTTGAGTGTACTATCGACCACTCCTCCGCCGGCCTTGCTCTCCGCCTCTTCGTTGCCAGAGTCCTCAGGAAGCACTTCCTCCTGGCTCGGAGCATACTTCCAGCTGAAGGTCTCTGCAGTGCAGAACTCCGGAACTATAGGCTGGATGCATGTGCGAACGAGGAGGGAGAGTAGCAATGAGTAGCAATAGCAGAACCAGTAGTTGTGGTGTAGTGAAAGCAGCAGCAGACTCCGTAAGAAGAGGGAAGGCAGGAGCAGCAGCGAGAGAGAGAGAGAGAGACCGAGAGAGATCGCGGTGCTCGTCATCTTCGTCGCTGACGTTCCAGACAGTTCGTCGTCGTCGTTCGTGGTTGTCCTAGTCGTCGTCCCGATAGCAGCACAAACATGGCTAGCAACACAAACGCCTTCAAGTATTTTCCTTATTTCCAGTGCTGCGGAACTGCGTCGAGCGTGGCTGCAAGTAAGACACTGAATGCAAAGGATCCCACATGCGCGGACTTCCATGGTGTAAGAGGTGTAAGACTTAAAGCATGGTTTACGAGCGTGACGCGGGTTCCAAGCACAAACGTTCTGTTCCAGAAGCTAATTCCTAAAGCAACCCCTGGATCAACATCCCACGAAAACTGGCTGCCGGACTTGAATTCAACCAGACTCGAGGGCCACAGCAAATGCTGCCTCTGAACCCGGCAAAACCGAAGACTGCCTGAAACCCTCCGACCTCGAGCTCTCTGAACCTAAATAAACCCCTGAACCCCGAATACCTGCCCCAAGTATCAGCACCCGAAGACCTTGGGATAGACATAGGTCCACTCTTCCGCAGCCGCGGCTTCCTCCTCCTTGGCCTTGGCCTCCTCCTGGGGATCGAGACCTGGCAGGAGATGCAAGTGGACAGCTCCGGTGTCTGTATGAGTGTTTCTGTATACACACACACACATGCGCGCACATACATACAGTTTATACATGAGCATGTGTGCATGTGCGTACATATATATATACATACATATTATAT
>CAJNJA010018974.1:0-10390 GCA_905231915.1 Symbiodinium necroappetens | reverse complement strand
TATAAAAAGGGACCCCCCCCCAAAAAAAAAAAAAAACAATCTTAAAGCGTATAGCCGTATAGGGTTCGCGTCAAGGTTCCAAGGTCAAAGTCTTGGGTTCTCGGGCTTTTTGTTGTCGATGTCGACCCTCTGTGAAGCTAGAAGTGCTCACACGGGGGGGGGGGGCAGCTCTGGCCAGGACACTCGTGTGCAGACAGAAGAGCATTGTAGTGGTAGGCATTTGCCTTTGCATGCGGGGGTTCTCTAAACCAGGCTCTCTTTTCGGGTCCCGCGTGCACGTTGTAAACTTGGAGTGCTTGGATAACGATCGTCCGACAAAAAAACTCTACTGTCGCAAAGTCTCAGGACCTAGACCTCTATGAAGCCTTATGAGGCCGGCGCGTAACACACCCTAATTGTCTGGACCCATACTTCCGCTGTGATCCTTAATTTGCAGGATCGGAGCCTTGGTCGGAATTTCTGGATCTTCAACATGTGGGTAACTCTCTTGCTTAGGGTCCCTGTTTAAGTCCCCCCCCAAAATAGTACGGCATCCGGATAAAAAGGGCCCTAAAAAGGGGCCCCTACTGTTGATGATATAAATCCTGCATTACCTGAAGAACCCTACACTATGGAAATTATGGTATATTCCTTATTGTGGGTAATGAAGGATTTTTATCATCAACCGTAGTACGGTATCCTTGTAACAAAGGGCCCTGTAAAAGGGGCCCATAGCTTAGAGAACGATCTCACGTGAAAGGACTGCGATCCCACTCTGGGGCTCCCAGGTAGGGGCGGAGATATTCGGACTTGGGGCCTTTAGGGTCCTACTGGTAGGGGGCTTAGAGGTTAGGGTTTAGGGTCTAGGCGGTTTAGGGTTTGGGGTTTAGGGATTTAGGGTCGAGGGCTTTGAGGTTAGGGTTTAGGGTTGCAGGGGTTTAGGGCTTGACCGCTTAGCGGCTGATCCTTTTAGGGTTTCAGGTTTAACGGTTTAAGGATCAGAGTTTCGGTCTCTTGATTGCGGGTTTCAATGGTTTGATGGTTCGACAGGGCTTTGCTGGGCTAAATAAGGCTTTGCAGTGTATGGGATTCGTGAACAGGCCGTCCTGCTTTCTGTAAAGGAAACTACAGGTGGGAGTTTAGGGTATATAGGGCTTCTACAATTCCAAAAGGTATATAGACCTTCTATAAGGCTCCTTTAACGGTAACTACCACTTGAAAATGTCCTAGATTCCTGGACTTATCATATTGCGGGTCCCGATTGTAGCTCTGATTGAAGGACGGGGGGGGGTCCACCAATTGTTCAGGCTTCGGCTTCAGAGATTTAGGGCTTGCGGTCTAAGGTGACGGGCCCCAAAACCCTCAAACCCGACAAACAAACCCTAAACCCTAAACCCCTAAACCTTGAACCTCAACACCCCTGAGAGCGGCTGGCTGCCTGCAGGCGCCCACATCGCAACGATGCCAGCAACTGTTCCAGGGCGGAGCGGCAGAGGTACAGTTGATGAAATAATTCCTGCAATACCCAGAATAAGGAATATACCATAATTCCCATAGTTTAGGTAGGGTCCTTAAGGGAAATGCAGATTTATATCATCAACAGTAGGGCTCCATTTCAGGCTTCTCCTAGATCCCAACATACCTTAGTTGCAAAGTTTCAGTTTCAGTAAGACCATATCGGCCTTCGTGTTCTGATTCAACAGATTTCAATACTTGAATCATGCGGGCGCCTCTGGTTTAGGGCTTCCAGAGTTTAAGAAAGGTTTGGATTTTAGCATCTCTGGGGTTTTGGGGGTTTTGGGCCGTAAGGGGGCTTGCATGGGGGCTTCAGTGACTAGAATAGGGTTTTGGGGTCCATGCATATCATAAATAATTGTGATGGGATTGCAGGCGCTTGAGTTCTGATGGGCCCATAGGCCCATAGGGTCAATCCGGATTTCGCAGCAATGGTGCCCTCGCACGTGGTTCTGGAGTGCTCTGCCTTTACAGGTTTGATTGCAGATCTTTTGACACATCAATCGCCATCGTCGTCCTGCAGGCCTTGTTCCGACACCTTCGCTTGCTTTGTCTGCCATGGTCTTCCTGGGCCCCTGACTTGAAGAGAGCCACAAGCCACGGCGAGTTGCTCCAACACTGACACCTCCGGGCACCTCACTTGAAGCTCTGCACCATAGGCCACGCGAAGATCTGGAATTGCTCCAACACCCAAACCTTCGTCCTAAATCCATAAACTCTAACGGTTCGTAAAACACCAAGTTCTGAGCCCTTAATGCGGATTGGTGACATAGCTTTTATGAAAATCGCGCAGGCCTCTGCAGACTTTACCCATTTTTCATACGGCCCCATGGGTCTGAAACCCTAAGCCCCACCAAAGTCCATGCCTAAGGAGCCCGAAAATCCCTGACTTAAAAATGTTTAGGGTTTAGGGTTTAGGGCTAAAAACCCTGCCTTTACAGATTCCGAGCCTGGTTCGGATTGGGGCCGACTATCCTTCCGAACCAAGTGCTTCTGCTGTGGATAAGTAGCAGGCATCCCCACAACCTAAGTCCACTAGATGGATAAAAAAGACTATGTAAGACATGTGCAAGAATATGTTTTTGCCTAAACCCTAAACCCCTAAGCCCCAAACGCTGAACCCCCGAGCCCTAAGCCCTAAACCGTGACTCATGACAAAAGTGCTATCTGCAACAGCTGGGCACCTGCGCCACTTGCGCCGGGGTACCCAACCTGGCCTGCCCCCCAATTAGGGTTTTAGGGTTGGGTTTAGGGGTTTAGGGTTTAGGGGTTTAGGGGTTTAGGGTTTAGGGGTTTAGGGATTTAGGGATTTAGGGTTTAGGGTTTAGGGTTTGGTGCCACCAAGTGGGCTTCGCGGTTTGGAGCTTCTCGCTTTCACGGTGTAAGAGAATGAAGGTTTACTGTAGGGATTTAAGTTTGTGTTGGTTTGCATTTAGGGTTGTAGGGTTGTTGGGTTTGGGCGGGTAAGTTAGGGATTCTCGAACTTCGGATTTAGGCTTCAAGGCCTGTGAGTCTTGAAGTGCGGCGCACGACCCTAGCTTGTGGCTGGCTTACCGTCTGGCTGCCTGGCTGTTGTGAAGAGTCTTTGAAAGGCTAAACCTTCATGGTCGAGTACAATGTACTCAGATCAAGCTTCAGGCTCTGCATACCATAAGACCATAAAAGTGGCACGAACAAACGTTTGGGGGATTGCCGACTCAGTACTCTCCACGCAAAGCAGTGATCAAGAGTTGGCAAACGCGAGTGGTGCTCCCAGGGCACTGCCGAAGCAGACGACCCGCCGCCCTGCTCTCGAATGCCAACGGAGCTTCGCAGGAACGCAGCCAGCTTCTGCCGCGGCGGCACCTGCACTCCCGGCTGGCCGTTCCATCGCTGCACTTGTACAGGCAGTTTCCATTGCGCGGCGCCGCTCTGTCGATGCCAAGAATCGGCAGATCAGCATGGGGCACGGGGAACGGCAACCCAGGCCACTTCGGATGCTGTGTTGCTGGTTGCAGCAACGTGGCTCAGCATGCTGCACCAGGAAGGCCTGACAGTCCCAGCGCTTCACCATTTCAACAGGGAAGGGCACTTCCCATTGCACTGTGCTTTGCCACTTGCTTTGTGCCAGAAGTAGACACTACCTCAGGGGGATGAGTCTTAGAGATGAGGGGCTTGAAAACCCCGCAAACCCATGGGTAGTCCTAGGGACAGTAAGCCCCTATGGAACCATTGAAGAACCCTCATAATACGTATCTTATTTTGACAAAATCTTCAGCAAACCTTACCTATGGAAATTCTTCGAACAGAGATACAAGATCTCATGATGTCCTTGTAGAACCTGTCTGAACAACCTCCACCAACAACCAGACCAAGAATCCTAATACAAAAACCAAATGCCACTTTTGTAAGCCAATGTAGAACCCGAAAAGACCTCCCCACCCTAAATCCAAATCCCTAAAGCCCAAAACCAAATCCCCCAACCCTAAACCTAATCCCTAAACCCTAAAACCTAAATCCTAAACCGTGCTTGTAGTAGAGTTCCCCCCAAATTTTACGAAGCACCCTGGGACAGCGAGCCTGCCGTGCTAACTCCCGGGTCGCCGCCCGTGGCGACCTTGGAGTCTGCACCGACATCAACAGGCCTTACAGGGGTTTACGGTTTACGGGTTACGGTTTAGGGTTTAGGGCTTTATAGGGGTTTATAGGGAGGGGTTTATAGGGGTTTTCAGGGGTATACTGTACTGTTTAGGGCTCCTTTAAAGGGATCCTTAAAGGGTTCCTTTAAAGGGTTCTTCAAGGAATCTAGTTTTAGAGGGTTCTTTTTTCGGGTTTAGGGCTTAGGGCTTTAGGGGTTTAGGGGTTAGGGTTTAGGGCTTAGGGGTTTAGGGTTTAGAGCTTTGGGGCTTTAGGGTTCAGGGTTTAGGGGTTTAGGGTTTAATGTAATGTAGGGGCCTAAATAATTACCAATACTATTTTGGGGGGTGCGTTATTATAACTATAGTATACTGGGCCCCAAAACCCTATTCTAATTGTTAAGGCCCCTGTATTACAAGCCTTAAATAGGGTTTCGGGGGTTTAGGTTTTGGTGTTTAGGGTTTAGGGTTCCTTATTATAATTGTAGTAGGGTTTTACTGGGGTTTAAGGCTCTTTTCGGGTTCTTTCTATATATGGGTTTATAAGGGCTTTACTGGGGTTTAGGGATCTGTACTAATGGTAGAAGCCTTAAATAGGGTTTCGGGGGTTCCTTATATTGTAATGGTCGTATAATATACCCCAAATCCTGTTCTAAGCAGTAAGGCCCCTATTTTCAGGGTTGAACTGCTTAGGGATTTCTGTACCAATGCGGTTTAGGATTTGGGGGTTTGGATTTACGGTTTAGAGATTTGTGATTCGGGTTTAGAGTTTGGGGTTTGGGTTTGGGAGTTAGGGTTTGGGGCTCTTTTCGGGTTCTATTTATACGTTCATAAGGGTTCTACTGGGTTTAGGGATTTAGACGTTAAGGGCGTTACTGGGCTTAGGGACTTAGGCGTTTCGGGTCTAGGGATTTAGGGGAAGAGTGTTCGGGTTTAGTATAGGGCTTTGCCGGAGTTAAGGGGCTTAGCGTTTAGCGGTTTAGTGTTGGGTGTTTCAGAGTTTTCGGGTGTGTGTGTGTGTGCGTGTGCTTTTATGTATATCTATACCGATATCTATATATATATATCTATCTATAATTTTCATTATTTTTTCTTTCTGTCCTCAGACTGTCCTCCTTTCCTGCTTTCTTTCGTTCTTTCTCTATTGCTTTCGTTCTTTCTTTATTCTTTTTCTTTCTTTCAATATTTCTTTCTTTCTTTCTTGTTTTCTCTCTCTCTCTCTCTCTGAATTGTTTTTTTGGTATACCCTTCTTGAACGCAAGCACACCCCCAAAACCCCATCAGCCGTCAACGACCTCCAGAACTGTCCAGCTACAACCCTGATGGGCTGTGCAAAACCTACGGCTTCAAAATAATAAATGGGGCCATGGGTCGAAGAGACTCTCCAGTATGGCATTGGAGCCTCGAAACGCCCACGCTGTGTTTCTTTGGCCTTCCGGGTTCTAGCCCACAGATTCCCAAGCATCTCCTCAACAACAAAGGTACTGTACCCTCTTTCCTGCAAAGCGACTGGATGAACAGACCCCAGAATCAGACGGCACTAGTGACCATTGGGCGACCTAGGTGATGTAGGTTGCAAGCAGACTTCTATCAGCTTCTAGGAGCCCTTCACCACCCACCTGCGTCTGGGACTGAGTGCGCCCTTACCAGTAGGGACGAATCAGCGGAGCCCTCGTAAAATACATCAGGTTCTTTTCCTTCAGCGTGAAACAGCACCGACCAGTCGGGCTGCATGTCTATATCTACATCTGTCTATACATACATATCAAATAAATATGAAAACAAAATAAATAAATAAATAAATATATATATATATATATATGATTTATATATATATATGTATATATATATATATGTATGTGTATATGTATGTATGTATACACAGATAGATACATGCATGGTGGGATGAATGAAACAATACATGGACACAAATGGGTGAGTGAATAGAGAAGTGCAGGAATACATGCATGAAGGATTGAAAGAATGAAATCGTGAGATAAAGAAGGAGGAACCAGTTAACAATGAATGCATGAATGAACGAACGAACGAACGAACGAATTCAATGACAAGTCAACGTACGAACGAATCAATGACTGAATGAATGACTTAATGAACGAAGGAACGAACTAATGCATAATTCAAGACATGCACGCATGTATGTATGTATGTATGTATGTACGTACGTACGTATGTATGTGTGTATGTATGTCCGCTGTTTGTTTGTTTGTTTGTGTGTAAGTCAGTAAGCAAGTTTGCACTCATCCCGCTACCTGGAGGATCAGGGGACTTGTTACACACGGGGTCCCGTTTATTAATGCTCTCTATGTTAAAAACTACTTAGTAAGTCCCCGAATCCTCTCAGCAATCTCTAGGGGGTTTGTGTTGTTACAAATTGGCATAATCTGAGAGCTTTACATAGAATACAAACCCGAACCTAAAGCAGACAACTACAGAAAGTAGAGCCCTAAACCCGAAACCCCTAAACCCCTACACCCTAAACCTTAAACCCTAAACCCCTAAACTTTGAACGTCTGTGAGAGGCGACTAAGGTCCCGGCCAAGCTGTCTCCGGGCTCTGTGCTCCCATGAGAGCGTTTTGGTTTTGGATTTGCGGGTGTAGGGTTTAGGGGTTTAGGGGTTTAGGAGTTTCGGGTTTCGCATTTGGGGTTTGGGCTTTGGGGTGCAGGGTTTTCAAACGTCTTTTGAGGTTCTCGGCGTCCGGGTGTGGTTATGGTTTGGCTTTGAGCTTTTGGTTGAAAGACTGAAACCAGAAAATTTGGGTTTGGGCTGTCGGTACAAGTACAGGGTGAAAGTCATGAAAGGGTTTGATTGAAGTTTCGGCTTGAGCTTCAGTGCCTGGAGCAGCAAAGTCCGAAACATGTCTCTAACTGATAACAACCATATGCATGTCACAGTCACGAACTGCAACAGACCACGCAACTGAGACCCCCTATCAGAAGGTGCATTCCACAAAGCCCACGTATTGCACTGAACGCTGCTGAACCGAAGGCAACGGGCGCATCAAAGCAATGTGAGTCGAATCCAAGGCCAGGCTTCGAATTGGAAACCGATCGATTTGGGAAAGCTACGCTGTGCTGTGAAAACGGCTTCACATGCAACAAGGCGAAGCAAAGCCTCAGACACAGATTACAGACGACCCTGCCCTTGCCAGAAATAACAAACACGGTACTTGAAATCCCTAGTCCCCAAAAACCCAAAACCAAACCTCTTATATCCCTGCGACAACTCTGAGACCCCAAACCCCAAACCGTGAAACCCCCAAACCCGCTTCTTCATGGATCCGTGACTTCGGCGCTCTTCGAATCGCAAACACACCCCTTCCCCCCCAAGTTGTCCCACACCGAGATCTGAAACGGAAAAGGCTTTATGCACATCCTTCAAGTAGCAGAGAGTTGGAAATCCCAGCACCAGTATATATATATATATATTTATTTATATTATTATTACTACTACTATTATTACTATTATTTGTATTATTATATAATTATATATATATATATCCACAAAGACGAACCATTGCCCTGAACTCAGGATCCCCAGATACTTTAACTCTTACATTCTGCTCACTGCTCACTAAAAGTAAGATTTTTCCACCGTCGGCGTCTGTCGGAAAGCTTCGAAGGGAGTGCCACGTCTCAAACCTCTTCCACAATCCTCGGTAAGCAGGCACAAGGGTTCTTTCAGGCTGTCAGGGTCCTAGGAGGGTTCTTTAACGGTTTAGGGGGTTGAGGGGCCCACAATCCTCGGCAAAGCGTGCAAACTTCTGGGTTTACTCTGGGATTTTCCTGTTAGAGCTTGTAGGATCTGGGATGAGGGGCTCAATTTTGGCTCTAACTAAGGAACTCAACAAAGATCACAGCAGTCTTTGTCGCTTCTTACGGCTATGCTTAGCTTAACAAATCTCGAGAAGGGCCTACGTTCACGAAGGCTTGAAGAGCATTTTCGTGCCCCCAACATTTAGCCATCCATTTTACAGAATCATAGGAAGATGCTGTCAAATCATGCACAGGAAGAAAGGGCCTGGCGGCCTTGAGGATTTCGGTATGCTTTTTGGGGCAATTACGGCTTTAAAGATTTGGGGACCTTGGGGCCTTGCAGCTTTGCAGGGTCGGAAAGAGAGCTTCAGCGCCTGAGGGCCATGGGCTTTTCAAGACGTAGACTTGTCGAGCTTCACCTAGTTCCCAAAAGTAGCGCCTTAGAAAGGACGGAATTCCTGCTCGTTGCAGTGCCGTTTACACGTGGTATCCCAGAGCAACAAAGAAGCATAAGGTTTTGGTTTAGATGGTCCTGAGATATCTCAGGCGCCTAGGTAAGTGCCCGTAGCCGAAAAGCATCGCAGTTCAACTAAACAGCCTTGCCGAACCAAAGCTCACATGCGTAGGTCTTCAAAGGTAGGGTCCCCTTGTAGGTCCCAAACTACTACGGCACCCTTACAAAAAGGACCCGCGCAAGGGACCCTGCAGAGAATCACCCACACGCACGTGCCAAGCTACGACGCCGTAGGCTGAGGATCACTCGCCTGTCTCGAGGTTGGGTGTTTTGGAGATTTAGGGTTTGGGATTCATGGGTTTAGGGTTTAAGGGGATGCGAATATAGATCCGAATTGGTAGGATCCGCGTTTTCGAGACCCAATCGCAGAGACGGACCTAGGATAAACCCAGAGACTCCAAATTCCTCTGCTTACGCGGCATTCGCAAGCTGAAACTCATAGTCCCGAGTGCTGCTGGGTTTCTTCCGAAGCCATGCTAGCACGCGAACAGGGGTTCCTTATAGGGGCCCTAAGAACGAAGAAAACGGATCGGCTAAGGCAGCTCCTTTAAGGGCTTCCGGTACAACCGATGGGTAGCTGGGTCTAAGGATGGCCTCGAAAGGGACCATGTGTTTAAGGGAATCACGTCATACTAAGTACCTCGAAACGACCATACTGCAAGAGACAACCTGTCGCGAAGAGCTATCCAGAAGAAGGGATTATGGTAGTCTGCGTACTACAGGGATCTGAACACCCAGTGGTGATTAGTGGCGACATGACTGATCGCAGAGACACTAACACGATACAAGCCTATTCCATACATCAAGGCCCTCATAGTATCAGGCCTCAGTCCCCGTAAAGGCCCTCAAACAACTCAGATGTTTAGGGCTCGCAAACAGGTAGTGTCTGCAGCTTCCAGGTACAAGTAGGGCTTAGGGTTCAAGTCTCGCGCACCTCATGTTGACCATGTGGTTTACCGCCTTGGGCTTGGGCTTCAGAGCTGTAGATCCAGCTTAGGTTTTACGGCATTAGGATCGAGGTGGTTTCTAGGTTAAGGCTTGGGTTTTGAAGTTTCGGGTTTAGGCCTGGATGGCTCCCTGGAATGATATCGCTACTCCACTCACGGGCTCCCGCGATCCCACCTTGAAGACACTGCCTCGGGTGTGTATGTGAACTTCGGAGAGAGCTTAAGCCTTACATGCACCCTTAGTCTTCAGAAGGCCCACGCTACCCTAAATCCTAAACCCTAAACCCTAAACCCACTGTGGTTCCGGTCAAAGCTCTGAAATCTGACCGATGGCCTCTGCATCCAAGGATGGCTCCAGCCGGCGTGGGCGTGGCAGAAGTGCCGAGTCTGGGCCATGAGGTTTTTATAGGGCTGGGCTTAGGGGTTTAGGGGTTTAGGGGGTTTAGGGGGTTTAGGGGTTTAGGGGGTTTAGGGGTTTAGGGGTTTAGGGGTTTAGGGTTTAGGGGTTTAGGGGCCCCTATCTGAATTTCGAGAAGCTGATTCTCCTAGTGGCCGATTATGAAACTCACAAGGACTTTCTTAGGGCATTTCAGCCCTTTCTATAGGGGCCTGGATGACCAGAATAGGGTTTCCTGTCCACTAATGCAGATTAGGAAACCTTGGGTCTTATTAGGGGGTTTTAAAGTGAGCCCTAGTTTTGGGGTTATAGGGAGAGGGTTTAGGGTTTAGGGTTTAGGGTTTCTTAATCAGGTTCCTACACTACCTCGAAAGTTCTGACCGGGTTCAAAGTTCGGAGGTGAGCCCCCGCTACCCAAAGCCCTTGCGACCCCGTACAGTGTTTGTCACTCACCACCGCCCTAAACCCTAAACCCTAAACCCTGAACCCTAAACCCTACATCCTAAACCCTAAATCCTAAACCCTGCACCCTAAACCCTGAATCCTAAACCCTGAACCCTAAACCCTGAACCCTAAACCCTAAGTTTAAGGCTTCGCTTTTTAAGGCTTAGGGCTATTTCAGCGTTTAGGGCTTCGGGTTCTTAGGCT
>CAJNJA010018973.1:0-10390 GCA_905231915.1 Symbiodinium necroappetens | reverse complement strand
GGTCCAAAGGACCCGACAATAAGGCAATTTGGGTTTTTGCTAGTACTGTTGTAGGGTAGTATTTGGGAGTTTATGATCATGAACCCTAAACCCTAAACCCTAAACCCTGAAGTTCTTGAACCCAGGCGATCTGTGTTGCACTCACGGGTCTCCTTTCAATATTTCCTTTTAAGGGATCTCGGGTTGATTAAGCTTGGGGGTTATAAGTTTGAGGGCTTCTGGGTTTTGCCGTAGATCGTCCAGGGCCCATGCACCGATGTTGTAGCATGAGTATTCTTGCTTTTCGTTATATTCAGCTAAGTAGACCCGCGGTACATAAACCCTCGCCCTTAATCAGGAATGTACTAGGTAGCCTAGTACTCAAGACAGGGCGCTGTGAGGGTCGCGATGAATTAGACTTGTTGTTCCGATAGTTTTGTATGTTCTTGCTTTTTACACTAGTTCTGCTGTTGTCGTGCTCCTGAAGGTAGAGAGGAAGGTGTGAGGAAGCACTTGAGTGGTGCTAGTGTTGAGATTACCCTAAACCCCTAAACCCCTAAACCTCTAAACCCCTAAACCCCTAAACCCTAAACCTAACCCTAAAAACCCTAAACCCCTAAACCCTAAAGTACAGGATGCGGCTGAGCAGCCTCCGACTGAGCGAGCCCCGCTACTCCGACTGAGCGAGCCCCGCTATAGGATCCTGGGATTGATGAATGAAAGGACCCGAAATAGAACCCTCATTATCCCTGGGGCTCCAAATAGCCCAAAGTAGGTACCATTTATAGGCTTTAGACCCCAAAGTAGGTACTATTTGTATACTTGGAGTCTTAGGGAAAGGACCTGTTATAGAACCCTCATTATGACCCCTCAAAAGGAACCCTCGCACTACCCTTATAGAGACTCTCAGGGATGCTTCGGGGTTTCTGGTTGGCTTAGAAACTTAGAGCCTCACAGGTCAGGTACACAGGCTGTTTGATCCGGGTCCTCAGAGCACGGTTCGAGTTTCGGGCTTAGGGCCTTGTGTTTTCGGGTTTCGGGCTTCGCGGCTTGGGTAAAGGGTGGGAGCTCGATAGGCCTTTGATGTTTTGTGTGTTCCGAGTCTTGCTGTTGGTGTGGTGGTTGTTGCTGTTGCTGTTGCCGTTGCTCTTGCTATTGATCTGGCTCTTGCTGCTGCTGCTGCTGCTGCTGCTTTTGGTGTTGTTGTTGCCGCTGTTTGTTGCTTCTTGAAGCTGCTGTTGCTGTCGCAGTTGCAGTAGGAGTATGAGTAGTAGGTGCGTAGAGTAGGGCTAGGAGTAGGAGTGGGAGCAGCAGCAGCAGCAGCAGCGGCAGCAGCAGCAGCAGCAGCAGGTACAGCCGTAGTCGTGTTGGTAGTGGTGATGATAACCTGGGCCGTGGTAGTGGTAGATCATGACCACTTCAGTGTTCGGTTATATCTTGAATGTAGGCACCTCGCTTTCGTCGCCTGCCAGGCTGCGAAGCGCTGGCAGCAAAGCCTTTCGACCAGAAGGTCACTCTTTACTGGCTCTGGTACCGCCATCAGCACACTCTACTTGTCGTTCCACTGGGCGCCCATAACTCAAAAAACTGCTCGTCTTTGGCCTTTGGCTGGTGCTCACAAAACAGTCCTCCCGCAAACCTATATTAAGAAAACCACGGCCTGCATCGAATCGTGTCACACTCTGCCTTGAAAAGGTCCTAGCACCCGAAGCCCTACGGCGCGCCAATGGACCGGAACTACTACTATCATTTCATAGCACTTTTATGATAATGCGTTATGATGCTCAAGAAATGTCGTTTGTATTAGTGATACCCCTATAGGATCCTGCCCAGGCAGCGACACCCCACCTCGAGCAACAGCAGCTCCTTTGGCCACTGAGCTGTGCACTGCAAGGCGGCATGTGCCAACATCGCCTGAGTCAGGATGATAAGATATCTCATCAGGATCAACATTAGTTTCGACACACAGGGGCATTGCGCTGAGGGTTTCTGTGTTGAAAAGGAAAGGATAAAGCTTAGCTCCCTTAGTCTTGGTGGCACTGCTGTGTGTTATGCTGCTACTACGCGAGTAAGATATGAGGCCCGGAACATCGACATTTACATGCAAACCAACGTGTCGCCATCGTAGCGCCGGATCCGAGCCGATCTTCGATGTTGCTCCCATGGCACGTCTACCCTGCATTTACCCCTGTATTCCCGTAAGCTGCCGAGGCCGCCTCCCGACAGGAGCAGGCAGGGAGCATGCCCAGGGGCGGCACCCGACTCCTTGAAGGCAACTCCGTTGGGGTTTCGGGTGTGGGGTGCATCTTCTTTGTGCAAGAACCTGTAAATATTACGTCTCTAGCTTGTGCTGCTTATATGGGAAGTTCGGTCTGCTGTGGCTCCCAAACCTTGAACACGCAAGTCAATGGCTTCTACGCGGTGTGCAATTACAGAATCTTCGCTTGGCCGAGGCCACACTCTGACGCTTTGTATCATTTAACAAAACTCCAATAAATTCCATTGCAAAGCCGGAGTCTGCCGCGAGGCTTCCGGAGGTTGCAGCTGCAGCGACAAAGGCGCAAAGGCCTGTTCATGCAAGTTGAGCCTTGGGATTTGCAACACTTCTCGACTTGTGCGGATCATCCAAGGTTGGGGTATCGTGCCATGGGTTCTGGGATAGTATGTGTACTAGTACTCGAACTAGCAGGAATAGAACTTCAATGTGGGAAGCCCAGGGCCCAAAGGGCCGATCATTTTGAGCCCCACCTAAACATGGCAGAGTCCCTCTCCGGGGACCACGCAAAACTACCGTTGACTGAACGGCCCAACAGAACGGGAGGCACAATGTTTCACATATCATGCAGAGGAATATAGAAGTTCAACAACGAATAGCAGATATGAAAATACATGAATGTCTTCAGCTCCTTCCTCAACTCTGCGACGCAAACGTCAGTGGTGGCCTGCAGTTCACGCAGCAACAGCCGTGAAATCTAGTACGGCTTCGATGGGTGCATGAGGTCCTGGAGGTCCTTCGTCGGCTTTGCATTTTCCTGCAGAGACGTTAGTCGTCAAGGGCGCCTGTGAACAGGTCATACCCACGAATGTAGCAGTATTCCACCTGACCAGCTCGGGCTTCGCCAAGACTCGACGTGTGCGGGATCCGCATGAGTTTCTTGTAGGAAGCTTGTCGATGCTCCCAGCGAACTCTGTGGCTGCTGAACATTTGACAATCCCGAAGTCCGGCTGCTTCTTGATGTTTTACCATGCCCTGGAACAGGGCACCTAAATTCGTCGAGCAGCTGCCCCCACCACCGCAGCACAGACAAGTCCGAGTAAGAGAATCCCCAAACCAAAACCTCCCACCCCAATCTGAAATCTCCAGGGCCTCCAGGAAGGCCTGCGCGTAGCGGGAAGAGCTCGGATGCCTGCCAAGCGTCGGTGCCTCAGAGCAAGGCTGTTGGCCAAGAGCAAAGGTAAGGAGAGTTTTGGTGCGGTTTCACAGTGTTTCCACTGGCTTTGCAAGACATGAGCTTATATGGAAAAGATTCTTTGCTTCATCAGGGCATGAGGATGTGGCTTTTCTCTCGTTGCACGTAGCAGCAAGAGCAGCACATCACAGCAACCCGCTTCTCGGATGCGGCTCTGGCTCGTTTCGGCAAAGAAATCTGCAAAGATTCTGCACAGCTGCCAGAATATAGCTGCATGTCTGTACATACAGGTACATAGACTACTGAACTACACGATTACACAGCAGTCTAAGTATAAACGTTGAACTGGTCTACTGTAGAGAGTCGAGAAAGGCTGTAACAACTCTTCAAAATCCGTCAAAGTATCCTCTTTCATCTTTCATGTTGATTCTAGGCTTCCTGCGGTTTTGGCCTGAAAAGCTTCCATTCAGCGCATTGTGCTTCCCGGTGACTCCGAGCAGGTCCAGAAATCGCATTGCAGCCTCTTTGCGGGCACCCTCCTCGGCAGGTCAAGGCGTAAAGACGTGGCAAACTGGTCGCTGCTGCACTGCCATTGTTTAGGGACATGCACTGCCCGTTTCTGCCGACGTTCACCTGAAAATTGAAGTGGCTGCTTGATGCTCGCAATTGATTGGTTGATGTTGCTGTTGTGGTTCTGGCAGTTGGTCTTGTCGGTGTGCATTGATGAGAAGCAGGGATATATAGTTTTGCCAGCATCCTTAGCGGCGGACTCTCAAGAGGACAACGCCAAAAACTGAAACTGCCATGTCTGGCCAAACACCTTCACCCAACAAGCCCGTTGAGCCTTGAAGCGTGCACAAGTTAAGACTTCCCCTAAAGCACTAAATCCCAAACCTTCAACCCCCAACCCTAAACTGAACCTGTAAGCCTACAATGTTACAAACCGGGATCCCACAGAGTAAACCCCGGAAGGCCTTTCCCCCAAAACCCTGAGCTTGGATTGTGGCAGAAGAACGTGGGCCGCTTTTACGGAAGATTGCAGGCCCGCAGCCGGAGATGCCGAAACAATGGAATGGAGCCCTGCGGCTTAAAAATACAACCGTTGATTCCACACTATACTACTACTGCTACTACTACTACTACTACTACCACCACTACCACCACCACCACCACCACCACCACCACTACTACCACTACTACCACTTCCAACACCACCACCGCCACCACCCCCACCACCACCGCCGCCGCCGCCGCCACCACCACCACCACCACCACCACCACGACGACCACGACGACCACGACGACGACGACGACGACCACCACCACCACTGCTACTACGGCTGCCACTGCCCCTGCCGCTGCCACTACCACTGCGACCGCCAGTGCCAGGGCAACTGCCACGACAATTCCTACTGCTACTATGACGACGACGCCGACGATTAACACGACTGCGACCACGCCCACCACGACGACGCGCAACAGCACCGGCACGACCACGACCACTACAACTACCACTACTGCCAATACTATTCTTATTGGTGCTGCTACGCGAGACCCTGACTGATACTGACCACTTGCTACTCCCAACTCCTGCCTACTACTCCCTGGTGCTACCTACTACTATCCATTACCTGCTACCTGCTACCTACCCCCCACTGCGTACTACCCGGTACCCACCACCCGCTCCCCGCTACTGCTGCCACTCCTACGACTGCGACTGCTGCCCATCCTGCAAGCCCCAACGAGTTTACTGATGAGCACACTGCGTCTCTGTATGTGCTACAGCCTACTCTTCGAAAGCTATCCTGAACCGAAACCCAAACCCTCCAGCTTCTCCGAAGCCTCAGGAGCACAACACTGTTTTGCTACGCAGTGACGGCCATGTCCAGGCCTTTGGTGGGAACTACCACGGCACCGGACTCAGTACATCGGTTTAGGGATCAGGGTTTGGCCTGTTGCAAAAAGGCTCCAGGGTTTAGGGTTTCTCGTGGTGTTGTGAAGCCCTACAACGGCTGAAACGGTTGCAAGAAGGGAGTCGGGGTCTTGGGATGTTAAGTCAGCGGGAGCGTCTCCCCCACCTGGTTTCCTTAGGTTAGGCTATTTCAAGGGTAACGAGACATCTCGGAGAACATAACACCGTTTCAACCGTTCAGAATCTCTCTTATCGTACTCCTGTGCAACTTCAAGGAAGGTTAAATTGTAGTCTTGTAGGAGGCTGGACAAGCAGGAACTAGAATCCATCAGCCATACAACAGCACAGCGGACCGAGAAAGTCATTGAGCGATGATGGCTACGAGTATCGAGCAGCTCTGGGGGTTCGTCGGTTAGAGGATCTCTCGCGGACAGCAGTTCGTCACAGCTTCATGGTTCCGATGGGTCGTGGTATCGGCGGTGCTGGCTTTGTTTCATGTCGGAGTAGTTCAGGGGTAGGGAAGAGGAATGGCATATCAGTTACAGGTTTTGGCGGTGAATACACATTGTGGATGAATACTGCGGCTGAGCCACTGGATTCCGAGCAAAGGCCAATGCAACATACCACCACTCCACCCGGGTGAGCGCTATACCCAGGCCCGGCGGGACCGATTGAAACTTCACTAGGTGTACCTGTTTTAGGAGCTTTTGCCGTTGCAAGTCAGCACCGTCACCATGTTCGTCGCTGTGACTAAGTCTGCTGTTGTTGTCACATGCACTTTTGCAGCTCCAAGGTTTTGCTGCCAGTACTTCTCCGACTTTCACTTCTTTCTGCTTTTATTTTCATTACTACTACTACTACTACTACTACTACTACTACTCCTGCTGCTACTACTACTACTACTACTGCTGCTGCTGCTGCTGCTACTGCTGCTTCCACTGCTACTACTGCTACTGCTGCTACTGCTACTGCTACTACTGCTAGTACTGCCGCCACTACTACTGCCGCCACTACTACTGCCGCCACTACTACTACTACTACTACTACTACTACGACTACTACGACTACTACTACTACTACTACTACTACTGCCACGACGACGACGACTACTGCTGCCTCAGCCGCTGCAGCTTCCGCTGCAGCTGCTGCTGCTCTGGTCATGAGCACCGTTTTCCTTACTAGTTATCTGGAACAGTCGACGACAGGGATTGACATGAGCGAATCTGCAGGTACAAGTACAACCAATGCATGCAGCTATGTTGGGTGGCACATTTAACAGACGAACCTCAGCAGTAGCAGGAGCAGCACCATGTGGTGAAACACGAGGTGCCTCGATGTCGTTACCAAAGTATCAATTAACAGCACAAGTAGCGCGAGGACAAACACATCATGACGATTGTGCTGAGCCTTTATGGAGATAGCAGGGCCAGGGGGCCACGTGTCGCGAACGCGCCAATAATTCCAGTTTGATAGTCGCAAAGACTGAAAGCATCCTGTCATTGTGAGAAGCTTGCGAGGTCTTGCAGGTAGGGCTGTTTGATGTTCGTCACTCTTGGCATCGGCACATCCTGAACAGGACAGGGAGGAAGGAACTCGCGGCTTAACATTTCCTGGCTCGTAGGCGGCTTCTACAGAATTTGCTCCACCTCCCGCACCCCGCAGGTGGCCTGCGGCTACGGACATATTGTGCTGCTGAAGAACAGTGGCACTGCTACCTGGCACTTAGTTTGGAGAGGAAGCCGTTCAGGCTCTGGTTCCAAGTCAGATGGGTCGTGTTGCGGTGGGGATTGGTTCAACCAGCAGGACTTCGCAGAAAGGTCCGCAACCGGCCCGCATCCAGACAACGGCGCCGTTGCATGCCATAGCAACTATGCCTGCAACTGTTGCTGCTCTTTTGCCACCCACCTGCATCAGCATGCGGGCCGCAGACACCAAAAGCTTGTGTTTGTACAAACATACTCGACAAGTCCGGCACCACTGCAACAAACACCCAAAGCCGGACGAAGGCACTCTTCCACCAAGGTGGCTGTGCGCTAGGCGTGGTTGGCCTTGCTGGGCAGTAACTGAGAAACAATAGCCGGGGACGATTGCAAGCCCCAGAGGGTGTGGCCTTCAAGCTGAAGCTGGAACACACACACACAGAGATCCTCGGCAGCGCCGAAGATTTTACCACTTGCGGAAAGATCAGCAATGCAATGCTTTCATTTCACAGCATCGAAAGCTGTAGGTGTGCGCACGCATGAAGTTGCTTGCTGCCATTATGCCTGAGAGGAGAAGCAGAAGCAGCAGAGAGAGAATGTAATCAATACATCGGTCCACACGCAAATGTTTGCATCTGCATCCATGGAAAATCATAATCTAGTTATCGGCCACGATGCTGATGCACCTTTTCCGTGCGTGCAGGCCAGTAGGAAGGGATGGATGGGAGCATGGATGGATGGATGGATGGATAGATACACATATTTGGTGCACCAGTCGGTGAGCACACAGGCACGCTTGCAAGCTCCAGCGACTGGAGTGTGAATAATGACCTGCTTCTCGCTGAGATCTTGCTCCGAGGTCGTGGCTTGTGGTACCAACAAAAATGGCCAGTGTGACATCCCTGCACTGGACGGCGGCACGACGTACACGCAGGCCATCACTCTTAGGTTTAAAACCTTAAAAACCCTGAAGAAAGCTCCGTGTTGGATGAAAATCCCAATATTCTATTAAGGATTGAAATTAGGCTGCTAATACAATATTAGGAGATGTAGCTTCAGACCTCGAAACCCGGAAGACTTAGCATGGGGTGCGTTCTCCGGAGGAGGGAATGACATCAGCTTTTGTTTTCAAAGCCATCACCCCAGCCGAAGACCCCAAACCAGTGAACCTTAAACCCATTCCTGCGAACTCGAAACCGTTTCGGGCTCAGGGTGTGCCCAAAGCATGGAAAGTCCGACAGAGAACCTCCTCACAACCTTGGAAAAAAACAAACCGTAAACAACGGCCACGTCAAGTCCCAGATGCCCAGTATATTGCCCGGTCCAAATTTCCATGAGCCCTTGCGATTTTCGTGTGATGCCGAGCACAGGGAATCGACGAGAGCCTCCTCAGGACTATCATTCTTAATACCCTAAGCCCTAAACCCTTGTCCTTGTCCGAGTTGTGAGAGCGTAAACCCTTATCTGCTGAAGCCACATCTCGCAAGCCTCTTGGCCTCCTCAGTCAGTGAGCCCAGGCTTCCAAAACTAAAAACTAGGCCCCACCCTAAACCCTCAGGCCTGAGCCCCAAACTGTCTCCTGCCAAAGCTTCACAGACGGTGCGGGGCCTTCTTAGCGTCTGGATTTCGCGGTGCTGTTCGGCTTCAGCTAGGTTCCGGAGATTTAATTGAAAACATACCAAGTGGAACTGCTTAAGGGGCGACGTGAACCCTCCACAACCCTTGTAAACACCTTATAGATCCCTGTTAAAGCCCAAACTAAACCCTGTGGAACTCCCTGAAAAACACTCCCTTGAATTCTGGCCCGAAACCACGAAATAGGGCTAATTGTATTAATAGTAGTACAAGCAGCAGCAGCAGGAGGAGGAGTAGTAGTAGTAGCAGTAGTAGCAGCAATACCAAGAAAGCAGGCTGCCGCGCTGGAGGGTGCTAGCCTTCTCCTCCGCAGTGACCAGCGCCTGGTTCTATGCGGCGCCGGCGATCTTTTTCCGTGGCTGCCTTAGTCCCCCGAAGGTGTCCAAGAGTAGTTGCATGCGAACGAAAACTGGGCTAAAATCAAAAGGTAAAAGGGGCGAGAGTAGCTACATGCACAAACATGCGTTCTTAAAGTGACAGGGTCCACTCTAGTTGCTAGGTGCTGCAATGTTTTCTTGGGTGGTTTTGAGGTAGTTACTTGTACAAAATAGAAGCTCCATGTATGGAAGAATTCTGACGGTTCGGGCAATTAGGTTGCCCCCTCCCTGCAGGTACTTGGTGCCCATTTTTGGTGTTCATTCCGGGATCGGTCGACCCATCAGCCCTTGCCGCTTATGGCTTTGGCGCTAGCTTGTACGTGGAAGCATAGGGGACATGACATCCCAGCTGATCAGCAGAGTCTGGGTTCACAAAAGGGGATATGATAGCAAGTCTTGGTTTCGGGGATCGTATAGCAGACCCCCAAAAGTTGGAAGCCCAGTCGCCTCAATCCTCTAGACTGTGCCTCTTCCTTTGGCCGAATTAGCTTGGGCCAACTGAGTCTTTGGATGCTATGCGGGAGCCCAAAATCCTCAAGAGTAACGTAGAAGGAATCCCAGCACTATTTGTCCTAAACCCTAAACCCTAAACCCTTGGGGTTTACTCCAGGGTTTGGGGTTCAGGGGGGATCTTTAGTCTTGAGGTTTAGACTCCAGGCCCAAACACCCAAAATCCCAACATACAAAAAACTCCGATTCCTAAACTTCACAGACCTAGGCCGGAGCTTTTGGAGGAGAGGGCCGCGAAGGCCCTAGGGTACTGGTATTGGGCTTTGGATGTGAGTCCCAGGGTTTTGGCCTTAGGTGTTTCGGTTTAGGGTTTCGTGATTTGGGTTGGGGTCTTTGGCGCTGGCTTCTTTCGGGCTCTTCTGACTTGTGTTTTTTACATGTGAGGGTTTGAGTTTGGGCCTCCGGGTTGAGGGTCGTCTCTCCGGAACGGCGGTTTCAGCCAACAAGCCTTCAATCCTAGCTTTGGTGTTGGGACTTTTTTTAATCTTCCTTATTTGGGTGAATAAGGGGCCCTTTCTATGGATATGTTTCAGAGGGCTTAAATGCCAACCCAGAATTGCATGAGCCGTCGGTGTCTTTCGAGGCTTTCACCTCAAACCTGAGCCCAAACCTCCAAGCCCAGTGCCCGGAACCCTTCTAGCATATAAGTCGTACATCTTTGTGAGATATGCAAAGAATAGCCTCTGGGCGTACTGGCGTGCTTTGCGGCAATATCGAGGAGGAACCATGAGAGCCGCAGTTCATTTCATGCTTAGCAGCTACTGACCATGGTCTTGCTGTCATGCTCCTTAATGGGGGCGAAGCACACCTAATATAGGGGCCTAAATAATTACCTACACTCTGGGGGGGCTCCTTATTGTAGTTATA
>CAJNJA010018972.1:267-10391 GCA_905231915.1 Symbiodinium necroappetens | reverse complement strand
AAGCTTGGCATGCGCGCCATGCCTGGGAAAGATGGCATCGTCAAGTCCGAGGGCCTCGTCCCAGGCCTTCTGGGTTTAGGGTTGTTAGGGTTTTTAGTATTTGGGGTTTTTGGGGTTTAGGGTTTAGGGTTTTGGGTTTTTAGGGTTCAGGGTTTAGGGTTTCTCGAGCAGTGCTATGGTAAAGTTGTATATTACGGTTTTGATGTAACCCCCCACCCACCCACCCAGAGAATCCCATAACATGAAGAAAGTGTCCATTAGACCATATAGGTCGGTTCAACAATTTTTTATTCGACAATGACCCTTCTATTTTAGTTCGTATTATCATTTTAGGGTTGGGGCTATTTGTTTTCAGGCTATTACTTAGGGCTGGGGTTCGGGACTATTATTTTGGGGTTTGCACCATTGGTTTTAGGGTTTGGACTGCTATTTTTAGAGTTCGGGGTTCGGACTATCATTTTGGGGTTCGGACTACTATGTTGAGGTTCGGACTATTATTTTAGGGTTCGGACTATGATTTTGGTCAAGGCAAAATTGCCTTGAACCACGAAGCATGTGCCTTGAACCACGAAGGATTTGTCTTAAACCACGAACGATTGGCCTTAAACCACGAACGATTGGCCTTGAACCACGAACGATTAGAATTGAAATTTCTGCTTGCTGTCTTTCAGGTCGTGTAATCACCGTGCAGCAACTTGTACGCTACCCATCCAAGGTACGGGGACCTGTGCTGCAACTTCATCAACGAAAGGAAAAGCAGGTTCAACAAACCAACCTACCAAAAGATGGCTTTCCTTAATCGGCTTGTTCAGTCGAATGTAACGGCTTCGTAAAACCAAACGAACAGAGGCCGTAAACAAAGTAAATTAGGAAAACAATGATGCTGAGCTTGTTCGGCTTTCAGAATTGTGAAGCCGAAGATACTACAAGCCGTGCCACTTCCGATGAAAAAGCACAAAAACATGTTTGTCAGACCGGGGCCCTAAACGCTAAACCCTAAACCTCTCTATCATAAATAAATAAACAAATAAGTTTAAGCTTTAATGACTTCGTGGTTCAAGGCCAATCGTTCGGTTAAAAGCAGATCATCGTTTTTGCCTTGAAACCAGATGTTGCAAGTACTACAAGAAGACGTCTCGGCAGACCAAACAATAGCCGTCTGTAATATGTGGCTAAGGTCAAATTTGTTCGATCGCCCTGCACCCTAAACCCTAAACCCTAAACCCGATTGACTTCAAAGAAAGCCTTAAACCCGAAAACCTAAACCGCTTTTCTTTGGCTCACTGACGGCAGCAGGCGACGTGTCGCCCGAGCAAAGGACAAAGCTTTGCGAGCGCGACGCGCCAGCGGCCTCCACTGCAGGTCTGGAAGTGCAACTTGGCTCTTGTGGTTTAGGGCTTAGGGTTCTGGGGTTTGGGATTTTTATCTTGATGATATTTGGGCGTCGTTTTGTTTAACAGACAGCCACTCGCTGAGCTTGTACAAGAATCTTTGCGATTCGTCACAGCAACATACCGGGCACAGCCGTAGTGTTATCTGATGTCCCTCAGTGGCCCTAGTGGTTGTGCCTATATCCGCGGTGTTCTGACCTCCATCTAACCTGTGCTGCAGCGCGGGTAAATCTGGTGCCTCGACGGTCGGCGTGTAAGAACACTAAGTAGTCGAGTAGGTAATCTGTTTTGGGGTACTATAGCCCTTATATAATCCAAAAGGTTAAGATTCAGCTCCCTTGTAGGTACTGGGCAAGTAGGAACAGTTTCGGTCGGCAGGGTGCAGTGGATGGTGGAGCTGATGAAGAAGGAAGGGAAATGGGATGCCAAGAAGGCGTGAGTTGGCTCGACTTAATGTAGGAGCTTGAGGAATTCGGGATTCAGCAGTTGATTTAATGCTTTCGTGTTCCCGAACAGTCTGCTTTAGTGTTAGACACCCGAAGACCGAGTCGAATTCTTCAAGCTTGTATTTTTAACGAATTGAGCCAAACCCACCTCCTTTTTAAACGGAGGGCCGGAGCTTTCTATGCTCCTCTGTTCAGTTCCATCGGGCTTCGGCAGCCTTTTCTTGGTGGCAACGTGTCCTCTGCGAAGAGTGGTGATGGACCAGTAGCCGCCAAAACTGCCCAAACGGCTCTCATAGTGTAAGATATCCAGTTTTGTTCTGCTAAAAAGCAGTTGCTTACAGCTGTACAGGTCTATCAAGGCACTGCATCGGGTAGCCGAGAAGTCAGCAAAGTTCCGCATCCAGGAGCCTGATTCCCAAATTGGAGGTTCATGGGTAGTTCTAAGTATGGTTATAAGTCCCCCTAGTATGGGTTATATCTATAGTTACCTTACTTATACCCCGGCTTATAACTACCCATGAATCTCCAAGAAAGGAGCCCTGAACGCCAAGCGCCTTAAACCTCAAACCCCAGCACCCTCAACCCAAGAAGCCTTCGACGATAAGCCCCAAAACCCTACAGCCCAAACGCGTTAAGCCCTGAACCCCAGCACCCTGAACGCAAAAAGCCCTAAACCCTAAACCCCAAAAAACCTCAAGCCCCAAACCCTAAACCCTAAAAAGCCGTAAGCCCTAAACCCCCTGCCCTATGCCGAGGCCGCAGGGCGTCTCAGGGCCGGGGTGAGATCCTCAGAGACATCTGGGTAGTTCTCTAAATCAGGGTCCGCAATATAGAGCTCTCTACCTTAGGGTTTGGGGTTCAGGGTTGAGGGTTTAGGGTTTAGGGTTGAGGGTGTAGGGTTTAGGGTTCCACTCGGCATGCGCACCGGCGCACCGAAGCACCGGCCGGCGTAGCCCGGCGCACGCCGGAGGTTCAGGCTGCATGGGCAGAGTTCAACTCGGTATAGGATAACCTTAAACGTAAACCTTGAACCCTAAAACAACAACATATATTGTAACCTTAGACCCTAAACCTTAAACCCTCAAAAACACAATATTCTTTTTGGGCGGCCGTTTTGGCTGCTAGTCAGTGCGCCCATCCCCTTTCGTCCCTGTGCGACTGTACCTTGCGTAGCCAGCCAGCTCCTGGGCTGCAACAAATGGGCTTAGGGGTTTAGGATTTTAGCTCAGGGTTTAGGGTTTAGGGTTTAGGATTTTAGCTTAGGGTTTAGGGTTTAGGGTTTTAGGGGTTTAGTGCTTAGGGTTTAGGGTTTTAGGGTTTAGGGTTTTAGGGTTTAGGGGTTTAGTGCTTAGTGCTTAGGGTTTAGGGTTTTAGGGTTCAAGGTGGCCCGGAAAACCTCGGGAGTGCGGGTTTTAGAGTTGGCATTCCTCAAAGGCTTTGGGATCTTGGCATTCAGAAACCTGAAGAGCAAGACACTGTTTAGGGTTTAGGGTTTAGGGCCAAACCCGCCCAAAGTTACTAGCCTTGAGCTTTTGGAGTAGCAGTTGCAGAACCCTTCATACCCCCCCGGACCCAGTGACTTTGAGACGCGGAGTTGTTCAAGAGCCCCTTTTTAGTCACCCCCAGGCTCCGTAACGAGTTTGGGGGACACCACAAGCTGATGCCCAAAACCGAGCCCCCTCCAACCCTCCAAACCCTAAATCTCAAGAAGAGCCCTTCACCCCTAAACCCTAAACCCTGAACCCTGAACCCTAAACCCGAAACTCAAGAAGAGTCTTTCACTTTCAAAAACCCTAAACCCTAAACCCGAAACTCAAGAAGAGTCCTTCACTTTCAAAAACCCCAAACCCTAAACCCTAAACTCGACTCAAGAAGAGCCCTTCACTTTCAAAAACCCTAAACCCGAAACTCAAGAAGAGCCCTTCACTTTCAAAAACCCTAAACCCGCACCCCAAAGCCGAAACCCTTAGCCCGAACCCCGAAGCCCCGAACGGGTGATAAGCCCCCAGACCCTAAACCCTAAGCCGTAGGGTTCAGGGTTTAGGGTTTAGGGGTAAGCCCTAAGACCCTAAGCCCGAAACCGAAGCCCCCCTTAAACCGTATCAACCCTAAACCCGACATGTCGCAGAGGCTTTGCCAACAATGGGCAACTGCCAGGCAACTGAGGCCTTGGCTCAGCAACTATGTCTAGGGGGGTTAGGGGGAGCTCCTTTGAGGGTTTTCCGAAAAAGGTTGTACAAGGGCTCAAAAGGGAAGTAGGGGTCTGCGGGCCTACATCGCTCGACGCGGGTCTTAGGCTGTTAAGTTTTTTTTTCACGTCTGGAGTCGGGCTGAGGGTTTTAAGAGTTTGGGGGGCCTTGGGTGTGATCTTGGGTTTAGGGTATAGAGTTGGGCTTCAGCTGCAAAGATCCGGGCTCTGATTGGCCTAGGATCTTAGGATTCAGAGCCTCGCGGTAAGCAGATTCGGGTCCGAGGGCTTTGGGGGTTGTAGGTTTGGAGCTTTGGTGTTTAGGACGCTGGTCGAACCTTGGTGTATACACTCTCAACCCTAAACCCTAAGCCTTCAATGTCGAGCCCTGAAATACAGCCTCATTCCTAAACCCTAAACCCTAAAGCCTCAACCTAGACACAAAGGATGCAGCTTTTCAGATATCAGTCGATGGGACAGGCCTTGAGGGCAAAACGGGACATTGGGCAGGCCAAGTCCTGAATCTTAGGTTTAGAGTCTTGGGGTTTAGGGTTTAAGGTTTAGGGTTTACGGTCTTAGGGTTTAAGGTTTAGAGTCTTAGGGTTTAGGGTTTAGAGTCTAGGGTCTGTTATTAAGGGGTCTAGGGAAATGCTGAACCTTACTTCCTGATCCCCGTAAAGTCTAGTAGAGTCCTGAACCCAGTATATATCTTAACGCGAGCTCCAGAGGTAAAAACCCTAGACATATCCTATGCTCCATGTCCTAAACCTACACCCTAGTCCCCAAACCCTAAACCCTAAACCCTAACCCCTAAACCCTAAACCCCAAAGCCTAAAGCCTGCGCCCAGAGAAGTTGCCCAGGTGCCCTCCGCAGAGGAAGTCGTGGTCAAGACTCCGCCCAAGAGCAATTTAGTAGCTGAGTGAGTACACTTTACACTTTTTGGGATAATATGATTCCTTATAGAACTGAAAGTGTACACTTTCTGGGGCTTATGAACTCAGCAACTAAGGCAAGGACGACCAAGAGGAAACCTCCACCCGGTCCCCAGCACCGTCCATGGAAGTAGACTCCACGCCAGCTCCGGAAATCTACGACGCGCCCGTGCCGGAAGCTCGGACCGCAGCGGGGCCCTAGTGCTGGGGGTGAGACAACCCCAAACCCCAAACTCTAAACCCATTAAAACCCTGCCCCGGAACCCGAAACCCTGAACCCATTAAATCCCCTTTTTTTCCCTGCCCCTTATCATCCCGAAGCCCTAAAACCCACTAAATCCCAATTTTTCCCTGGCTCCCTTATCATCCCGAAACCCTCAGCTCTGAACGGTATCCGAACCCGAGGAAGTCGGCGCCGCCGCAGAGAACGCCACAGCTTCGGCCCCGGCGGAAGCGGAAGCCCCGGCGGAGCCGGCGGCGGAAGCCGAGGTGAAGCCCGTGGTTCAAGAGACAAGGCCCCCTTTTCATGCCTTGTGTAACTTGCGTTTTCTTAGAAGCAAATATAAGTTAGTGTAAGTTCATGTAAGTTAAGATAAGTTAGTATTCGTTAATGTAAGTAAACTATGAGTTACTGGTCTTTCAGAGGCAGAAATCCGGGTCGTGTATATTCTGCACAGGCTGCACGAAAACAGACGAAACCCCCCAAAACCGAAATCCCCAAACCCTGAACACCGGGTGACACCGGGTGATACGGCCCTAAACCCTAAGCCCTAAACCCTAAATCCTAGATGCATTTTTTCCACAGGTTCGGGATCTTGCTCGAGAGCCTTTTGGCTGCAAGCAGGAGCTTGTCGTTCCCAGCGCCACCCAGGGACTCCGATATTTTGTTCATCCCAGAATCTTCCTTGAACTATAGTAGGGGGTCCTTAAGGAAAGATTCTTAACAGAATATAGTAGGGGGTCCTTAAGGAAAGACTCTTCGTCAGAATGGAGGTTCGAGTCAGTGGGGCCACGGCTGTTCTATTCTCCCAGCAATTGAAAGAAGTTCCCTTCCACGCCCAAACTCAGAATTCAACGCCTGCCAAATTCGGGACGCCTCCGGCACCATCACCGACATCGACATGCCCAAGTTTTTCGAGGCCTGGGATGGTGTGACTTTCGCAGAGTGCACAGGCTGCAAAGCCCAAAACCCTAAACCCTAAGCCCTAAACCCTAAACCCCTAAACCCCTAAACCCCTAAACCCCTAAACCCCTAAAGCCCTAAACCCCTTAGCCCTAAACCCTAAACCCTAAAGCCTAAACCCCTTAACCCTCGTACCTGGCCTTTCCACTCAACGGCCTCAGAAGCGACTCGATGCTGAGCCTTGAGCCTGCAGCACATCACCCTGAATCTTTGAAATTGAGGGTTTAGGGTTTAGGGGTTTAGGGGTTTAGGGGTTTAGGGTTTTAGAGTTTAGGGTTCAGGGTCTAGGGGTTTAGGGTTTAGGGTTTAGGGTTTAGGGTCTATTATAACGATTATGAGTACGATCATGCGTATGACGGTGATGATGATGATGATGATGATGAATTTTTGCCATGGCTGCTGAAGTTTTCATCTCAACTACCCATTCTATGCACTCTCAAACGAAGGCGCTTCTCCTCACGCAGAGGCCCAAACCCGTAGACCTTGAATCCTTCTCAATCCTAAGACCGAAAGCCGGATCCTTCCCATGAGGATACATCGAAACAGAGTTGGGCGCCCCAATTTCTGAGCTACTGACCCTGTTTCCCTGCCCTGCGAGGCCTGCGATCTCTACCGATCCTTGGCGCTTCCAGGTTCCTATGGTTTAGGGATTAGGGTTCAGGGTTTTTCGGTTTTAGGGCTCCTGATTGTATAGTTGTCCATGTAGCCTATCCCAAGAGGCTGTTCTAGCGAGTAAGGCCCCCAAAATTGCTTGGCTCCAGCACTTTCGGCTGGGAGAGATAACTTCCCGGCGTCATCATTTCAACCCCTTGCGGCCTCAGCTATGAGAAATAGCGAGGAGTGTTCGTTTTTCGGGTTCCTTTGAGGACAACCCTAAACCCTAAACCCTAAACCCTAAACCCTAAACCCTCAACCTGTCTGAGGGATTTAGGGTTAAGGGTTCAATATTCGGGGCCTCAGCTCTCAAGCTCAGACCTCGGTTCGACCCCTAAGCCCCGAAGCCCTAGACCCCTGAACCCTAGACCCTGAACCCCGAAGCCCTTTCCCTTAGACCCAATCCCCCTAAACCCTAAACCCTAAACCCCTAAACCCTAAACCCTAAACCCCTAAACCCTAGACCCTAAACCCTAGACTCCAGACCCTAACCCCGAGACCCGAAGCCCTTGACCCTGAACCCTTAAACACCACCGAGGTGACATGCTGTCCAAGCTCGGATCAGCCGCCGGCATGGTCTTGAATGAGACTGGGCTCTTGTTCAGGGATTTAGGGTTTAGGGTTTCGGGCTTAAGTTACTATAAATAGGGATCTATAGTAAATCATCGGCTTTCCTTGGTAGCTTATATTCCCTAAACCCTAAACCTTAGACCTTAAACTCTAATCCCAAAGCCTTAAAGCCCTAAATCCTATACCGCACTTAAAAAGAACCCTAAACCCTAAGGCCCAAACCCCTAAACCTTAAACCCGAAACCCCTAAACCTTAAACCTTAACACGAGCCCTAAACTCTAAACCCTAAACTCTAAACCCTAGACCCAAAACCCTAAACTCTAAACCCTAAACCCTAAAGCCTAAACCCAATGCCTTAAACCCTAAGCCTTAAGCCCTAAACCCTAAACCTTAAGCCCTAAACCCGAAAGCTTAAACCCTAAGCCCTAAGCCCGAAGCCAAATCCTGAACACGAGCCCAGGACATCACCAGCAACCTCAAGAAGGCTCAGGCTCCTCAGAGGCATCTTTTTCGGCTTCCTCTTGTTTAAGGGTTTAGGGTTTGGGGTTTAGGGTTTTGGGGGTTTGGGGTTTTGGGGTTTAGGTTTTAGGGTTTAGGGTTTTTGGGGTTTAGGGTTTAGGGTTGTAGGGTTTTGGGGTTTGGGTTTTGGGGTTTGGGGTTTAGGTTGTAGGGTTTGGGGGTTTAGGTTTTAGGGTTTGGGGTTTAGGTTTTAAGGTTTGGGGTTTAGATTTTCAGGTTTGGGATTTAGGGGTTCGAGGTTCCATTCAGCAAGGGTTGCGAAAGAGACGGGTTTCGGAAGCTAAGGAGACTTCCCGAGATGCAGAAGGGCTCCATGCGATCTTTTTTGGCGTTTGGTTTTCTATCGGTTTCGTTTTTTTTTTTCGGTTCTGGGACTTCAGCTGGTGTTGGGGGGCTCGCGGGCATCGGCCTTAGTGATAGTGGTTTCGGGCTTTGTGATGTGACATCGACTCCTGGGTGCTGGTTTAGGGGTTTAGGGTTTAGGGTTTTAGGGGTTTAGGGGTTTAGGGTTTTGAGTTTTGGGTTAGGGTTTTGGGTTTCAAGATTTCCGCACATGGCTGAGGCCTGCCACTGCCGGGATTACTGGTAGTGCGAGGGTGGCGGCGGTGGTTATCACGAGTTTGACCTGTTTGTCTTCTAAGGCTGGCCGCGCCTGGCAGTGCTATTGTTTATCTGATCATGGTTATGCTTCTGCCGATGATGGCGATGGTGATGATGAAGTTGGCGGCCATGGTGGTGATGATGATGGCGAGGTTGTATCATGATTGCTATCATCATTGTGAATGATGCCCTAAACCCCAAACCCTGAGCCCTCAACCCTGAACCCTAATCCCGAAACCCCTAAGCCCTAAGCCCTAAACCCGAAATCCTAAGCCGTCCGAAGCCCTAAACCCTAAACCAGCTACACCTCCGGCCTTGATCCCCCCAAAGCCCCAAACCTGAAAAGCCCAAAAAGCCTCTCTGAGGCTTATGATCTAAATCCTGCATTACCCCTAGTTCCTAATAAGGAATATACCATAATTCCCATAGTTTAGGGTCCTTAAGGTAGTGCAGGGTTTATATCATCAACAGCGTGGAGCCCCAGGCTCGCCAATCTGTGAGCCTTCATATGGTTCCTTCCGACGATTAAGCCCCGGTTTAGGGCTTAGGGTCAGTATTCTTGCTATGCTTGTTAGTGCTCTGACTATTCTTGCTATAGTTCGTAGTTTTCTTGCTATTCTTGCTATACATACTAGTGCTCTTACTACTCTTGCTATAACTATGAGTGCTCTTACTATTCTTGCTATACTTATCATTGCTCTGACTATTCTTGCTTGCTATAATTATTAGTGCTCTGGCTGTTCTTGCTATAATTATTAGAGCTCATATTATTCTTGCTAGAACTATTAGAGCTCTTACTATGATTGCTCTTCTCATGTCTTCAGTGTTGTTTTCAAGGCCCTTCAACCCTAAACCCTAAACCCTAAACCCACAGCACTTAAAAAATAAACCCAAAGCCCTAAACCCTAAACCCTAAACCCGAAGCCCTAAGCCCCAAACCCTAAACCCTAAACCCTAAGCCCTGAACCCTAAACCGTAAACCCTAGCCCTAAACCCTACACCACAAACCCTTCCCGCATCCTGGAGCCCGTAGCCTCCGAGGTTGTCTACGAAGAGGCCCCAGCCGATCGGGCGACCTTCTCGGGCTACTTGCGCCGCCCTCGGTTTGGGGTGTAGGGTTTAGGGTTTAGGGTAGTTACGGGTAGTTCTCTAAATTAGGGTCCCTTTTAGGGTCCTTTTCATAAGGGTGCAAATTTACCCAAATACAGTAGCACAAACGCAAAACCCTAAACCCTAATCCCCTAGACCCTAAACCCCTAAACCCTAAACTGCAAAACTCCTAGGCCCGTAAGCCCCATGGGCCGGAACATTCGCAAGTTTCAGGGATTCGGCTGCAGTGTTTCGGGCTTTCGTGCGCAGGGCTGCATTTCTTTCGGGCTCGGTCTGGTTGATATGGGTTTAGGGTTTAGGGTTCAGGGTTTAGGGTTTAGGGTTTAGGGTTTAGGGGTTAGGGGTATGGGTTTCACATCCTGGGGAGATCCTGCGTCTATTGCTGTAGAGGCTTTCAGGGTTTTATTCCAGCGGAGGTTTGATGAGGCTCTTCGGGGGTTTCATGTGGGGTTTGCATAAGGCCCACTCTAAGACCCGAAGAAATCCCAACAACGACAACGACAGCAGCAGCAGCAACAACAACCACCAC
>CAJNJA010018971.1:0-10190 GCA_905231915.1 Symbiodinium necroappetens | reverse complement strand
TTTCGCTTCCGGGGCGAATTGGCGGGAAAGAGCGTCCGCCTGAAGGTTGGTAACGCCCGGTATGTGCACGAGCCCCTTCACCTGGTAGGCTCTGACCGCCTGGTCGTAGGCGAACTCGCGGGCGAGGACGTTGAGGTCGGGAGCTTTCGCGCCCCCCTTGGCCAGGGCCTTCAGGAAGCCGAGGTTGTCTGACTTCGCCCGGAACAAAGCGCCGTGCACAAGCGCAGGCAACCAGAGCCTAAACGCCACAAGCAGCGCAAGGCCCTCCCACAGTGTGTTGTGCTTCGGGAGGCCACGCTCTGCACCAAACTTCTTGAGGACGCCGTCCGGGAGGTGGCTGTAGAAGTAGCCCGTCGGCTTTCCCGAATGCCGCCTCACTCCTCCAATGCCCCAGGGTGAGGCGTCTGTGACGATCTCCAGGTCCGTCATTGGAGGGCGGGCGTAGAAGATCTTCTCGATGGTGGGGCCACCAGACAAGAGGGCCCTAACCCAGCGAAGCGCTGGTCTGATCCGTCTGACGTGTATGAGCTTTCGGGCCTCCTTCACGTGGAGGCCTTCACTTGTCACGGCATGCCTCGACAGAACTGACCAGAACGAGGCCAGGAATGGCCTCAAGTGCGGGACCAGCCCCGCCACGAACGAGAGAGCTCCCGTGTAGGACCGGAGCTCCCGAGCTCCAACCACCGGCTTCGAAAGAAACCTGTTGGTGTCCGCGAGGAGGGCCTGGATCTTAGCCTCCGGCAGGGTAACCACGACCGCCTCCTCAGTGTCCAAGCACCTGATCTTCGCGCCGACCCATTCGAGCTCCTTGCCCCCGGTGGCCTTGGACAGCTTGATGGGGTAGCCGCAGACCGCTGTCCAAAGGAGAATCACCGCCAGGTCCCCGGCCGCCGCTTCAGCGGACGGGCCCTCCAAAACATAGATAGGGTCGTCCACATAGCATTGCAGGTCGGCTGGGGAGACCGCGGCGGACGAACGCCCAAGCCAAGCGGCGGCCCTGCCCCAAAGGGTGGGCGAGGAGGCCGACCCAAACACCAAAGTGTTGAAGATGATGAGGCGGTGTCTTTTGCCAGGCCGGTTCCTCGAACCTGGGACGGCCGCGACGGTGAAGCGCCGGTCGGCCCCCGCAGGTATGTTCATGAAGGCGTCCTTGATGTCGACGCCCGCAAGGTAAGGAGGCCGGCCCCGCCGATAGGAAGACAGCGCCGAGGCCACGACGTCCAGGAGGCGCGGGAGTATGATCCTCTCCCCTTGGTGGCAGGCCTTGTTGACAGAGGACTCCCGGAGGTCCCAGATGACCCTTGCTTTCTTCACCACCTTGCCGTGGGCGTCTCGCTTCTCCTTCACCAGAATGCCCAGCTTGTTGAGGACCGGCTTTCCACCCAAAACCTCCTCCGCCTCCTGCTGGGAATAGGCAATCTGGCAGAAGCCGCGGGCCACGTAGTCGCTAACCAGCTCCTCTAAGGTCTCCGCCTCTTCCTCTGCTGACCGATAGTTCGACCATCCCTCCAGAGTCCGGGCGTCAAGCTGGGAGTGGGGCGTGACGTTGTGGGAGCTGACCTTCGGGAACACTCCTCGGCTGGGAATCGCCTGGGAGATCCCTAGGGGTGCCCCGTTATCCAACCAGTCGGCGATGGTGGCCGCGTCTGGGTCTTCCGTGGCAAGCCCCCAGGACTCTATGATGTCCGCCCTGAGTGGCGTCTCGGCGGGGGCGGTCCTCCTCCTGACTTTCACCCTGTCACTCGTGCCCAGGACGGTGTGGACGGCTGACCTGACCGAGTCGACGGTGGCCGTGTCGAAGTCGCCCGGCTCCTCTCCTCGAAGGATGGCCCTGGCTGGCTCGACAAGCTCTGGCCACCTCGCCAAGGTGTGGCGCAAGAGCTTGTGGATCGCCCTGCCCACCCGGCGTGACCTCGGGAGCCGGCTGAGTGCGGTGCGTGGGTTGCGCATGCCGCCCAGTGCCTCGGCATTCTCCCGCTCGCGGTCCGTCTTGTCCTTCGGGAAGGCGGTCAGCTCATCCTCAAGGCGGGGTGCTCAAAGGTCCTCCCTCTCCAGGGCCCTCTCTCGGAAACCCTGGTAGAGGCAATGGGCCACGACCTGTGCGAAGTGCGGCGTGTACTCGCCCTGGCCCTTCGAAGCCCATTGCGCGCCGGATGCTCCTTGCTCCCGCTGGCCGGCAACCGTTCCATGAGTGCCGCGGGGATGGTCGCAACGGAGCCCGCGGAGCTCATCGAACCCCTTGGCGTGCGCACTGTAGAGGACCTTGGTGGGCTTAACTGTAGCCAGGCCGAACCGACACTGGTCGAACACTGCCTCGGCTGTCCGGTCGAGCTGGGACAGCTGGCGCACGAGTGGCATCTGCCAAAGCTCGGGCCGGTCGCTGCCGTGGACGGGGTTCTCCAGGCCCCAGGTCTTGCGCTCGTCCCACGCCAAAGACAAAATGTCAAAGGTGCGCTCCACGAGGACGTTGGCTTCTCTGACCTGGTTCTTCTCCCGTGGTCCCAGGCCCGAAATGCCCTCGATCTCCTCCACCGAGCGCAGAGGCCGCGGCCCCGGCCTCACTTCGCGCAGCGGGCTGAAGGTCCCGCAGGGCGTGCCGGCCCACACCACCTCAAACTGACCATCGTTGACATCCTTCTCCAGCGGGGTCCACTGTGCTTCGTCCAGTGCGTTGCAAGGGTGGTCGGCCACCAGATCGATACAGCAGACCATGAAGCCAAAGTGGACCAACCAGTTGGGCAGGTCCCCCTTGCGGCGCCTGCCGCTGAAGAGTACAAGGGCCCAGGGCCGTTCCTCGAAGGTGTCCGAGGGTATCTCCAGCCAAGTTCCGTACTCGCGAGGTCCTCGGGCCAGGGGCTGGTAGTCGGGGAGAGCGCTGTCCACCGGCGGTATCTGCAGTAGGCTTTTGAGGCTGGCCGTTCGCGTGCTTCGGCTCGTCTCCTTCTTCTTCTTCTTCTTGCTTTCGCCCGGCCGTGCCCTTGGTGGGGTCGTGGCTCCAGGTCCGTCGGCTGGCCGTGCCTCCGCAGAGGACGTGGCCGGATCTGCAGTTGCATCCGCGTTCGGCCGGCCGTCGCTGTGCTTGGGCGCGTCTTGCCTCTTTCTCTTGAGGGGTGGCCTTGGCGGTGTCTTGGGTTCCGCTTGGCTTCCAGGAGCGGGGCCAGCCGCCTTTGAAGCGCAGGTCTTGTCCACGAGCTCCTGGGGTGTGCCGGCGGACGCCGGCTTGCCCAACGGGTACTTCTTGGGCTTCGGTGCTGCAAAGCGGCCCCCATGCGTGGTGCCCGGCGGGTCTGTTGGCACTGATCCTCCTCCGGCCGGGGCCGACGAGGAGGCAGCATCCAAATCAGCTGAAGAGTCCGGGGGTCAGGCCTTCGGGCAATCGGTCGCGGGGTGTGGGCCCAAACACAGGTTGCACTGGTGCGAGTTCGAATTCTTGCACTTGCTCTGTGGCTTCTTGCTCCCGCACTTGCCCTTGTTGTAGCCGTCGCATATGGTTGCACCCCTACGGTTCTTCACGAAGACGCCGCCCTTCTTCTCGGACAGGTTCTCCCCCTCGTATTTCTTCTTGCCTGCCCGGGCCTTCTTCTTGGCCGGCTCGTCATCGCCTCCACCGCCTTCCCCTGACCCCGCGGGCCGACGGTCGGGGTTCGAGCTGGTACCTCCTCCGCTCCCTGATCCTGGCTGCCTCTGGGAAAGCCAGAGCGTGGCGGGGGTGACGAGCTCACGGGTCCAAAAGTCCCCGTCTTTCACAGCTGCGGCGAAAGCTGCGTTCCACGGGCGGGCTGCGGTGTAGCCGTGGTCCGGTCGGTCGTGAAGTACCCGCCGGATTCTCTCCATGTGCTCGCACCTCATCCGGTTCTCCACCCGGTAAACCAACCACCACGCCGTATCCCCAAACTGGGTGACGAAGCTGCGGACGTGCTCCGCGTAGGCATCCAGGCGCTCGGCGTCCGCGACCTCCAGCAGGAGGAGGGCGGTCCTCAAGACCTTCCAGGCCTCGACCCAAGCATGGTACGATGCGGGTCCCGGCTGCTCCTTCTTGGACCATTCCCCCGTGGCGACGTTCAAGGTGTAGGACGTGAACGTCTGCTTGCGGAGAAGCCGCAGGCCGTGGGGCCCGAACAGCGAGAAGTCAGCATAGGGGGCTGACCCAGCCGTGACCACCTGACGCAGCGAGGCGAGCTGGTCCGAAGAGGGGTCTGCCTCCGGGCTAGGGTAGTCGCCGAACTTCGTCTTGTAGTCCTGGTAGAGCTGCTGCACTTCCGCCTGGCCCAAAGGGGTAACTTCTGCGTCCAAGGTCGGGTCGAGGACCGAGGATAACTTGAGTTTCCTGGCTCCAGAAGGGGAGCCTCCAGTGCTTGGGCCAGGTCCCGGTGCTGGTGACGGTGTCGGAGGCCCGGTTCCACCAGGCGAGTCGGGAGCCACTCCCATGCGGAGCAAGGCGACCCTTCTCGCGGATTCGACCCTAGCTTTCTCCACCAGTGTGAGGTCTCGTGGTGGTCCGGGGTTGCCGTCGGCATCGTTGGGCCCTGGCACCTTCAAAGCTTGTGCCATGGCATCCCAGGCTGGCCTAGGCACGAGAGCCAGCTCTCTCACGCGGGCCGGGTCCCCGAGGGCTGTGCGCAGGGACCTCTCCAATCCTCCCGTGACCCCGGCCCATGTAAAGACCCCCGGCAGGTCCGTGATCGCCTGGAGCTCCGCGTCGGTAGGGTCCATCTCTCACCGCCGGCCCTTCGTGAAGTACTGGCCCAGGGGTGGCTGCTCGTCGGGCAGCTCTGCGTCGAATGTTGGGCCTGGACTCTGGCGCGTTCCGCAACGAGTAGGTGCCGAGGTGGGCAAAGGCCAGTGATAGCCTCCGGCGGCTCCTCACAAAGTTGACGGCTCGGCGGGAAATTTTCTCCCACCGGTCCACCGGCGATGGAGGAGGAGGTGCGGGTACGGATGCTCTCCCCTGGGTGCCTGCTCCTCGGCAGATGCAGCCGCAAAGGAGGCCCAATGCCCAAGCACCAAAGCACAGACTAAGGAGAAGACACGGAACCGAGTCGGTCCCTTCGAGCTCGATCGGAGGACCCGAGGAGTCCCGATCTGCCCAAAGGACGACCGCCCGGTCCATGAACCACTCCCACCTGTCCTGTAGGCCCCCTAAAGAATCGGGTGAGCCCACTTGAGTCCAAAATGGCCACGGGGCACCCTAATTTACCCCACCATCCACGCTTGCACTTGTCACTGCAACAAGAAACATGTTTTACTCAACAATAACTCATACCCGAGCACCTGTGCAACGCGAACCAAGGTGCCAAACCCAAACTCACCTGGGACCCTAAACCCTAAACCCTAAACCCTACATGTGAGAGTACGACCCCTCGCGTTTTCTCAAGCACCTCGGCTCCTGGTGACATGGCCAGCTTCACGAGCAATCGCACCACCTCCCATGGGATCACTGGAGAGCACTGGAGAGCACCGGTGGCTTCCCTCACTTGGGGCCGCCACTTGGCACGACACCTCGAAGCAGTTTACCTGGGAAGCTCTGTCTGAGGGGGTTTCTTGCTGGTTTTCCAGGATGGCTGGCAGCTGGATGCCCAAAACCCGAACGCGACTTTTGCGCAGCACGAGGGCGAAGGGCAACCACATGCAAGCGTTGTGGGAATGAGATGGGTATCTGCGAGGGCTGCCTTTTCGGCACTCCTCCGCAGCTTCCATCGGATCAGGGCCTTGGGTTCAACTGATGCAACGGCCTCATCCCCTGGCCCCTGGAGTCGGCTCCCCTTCGGGGAGCCTGGAGCCTGCTTCTGATGGCAGCTCTTTCCCCCCGGGCGCCTGGAAAAAATGCAGCAGCGATGGTCGATCTCAAGTAGAATCAACAGCTGCTGCAGCCCTTGCGCACCGAAACCGATGCAAGGGCTATGTATATAAGCCCTCAAAACCTTGAACCCCAGACCCTACTGCAACCCATGGATCTTCTGAACATGGACTTCCGAAGGAAAGGCGCCAGCAAGCAGGACTCAAACACCAAAACATGAATCCAGCTGGCTGGCTTCTCGGCTTAGGGATGGCAGGGATGTCGTACATACCCTAAACCCTAAACCCTAAACCGTGGAAGCTTTCCCTGGTCTTGCGGTCGGACCGGCACATGGTCCTTCCCTTCAAAGGAGGGGGGGGCCGGAAACAGCAGGACCGACAGCTTTCGAGTCATCCTATAAGGGATCCTCTAAGGGCACTGTAGATACTATAAGGTTCTACAATCGGGCTCCTGTAAAGGATCCTGAATAGATGTTGATCTTCGTGCATTAGTTCCTTTGGTGCATAAGAGCATCAGCTGGAGTCGACACCTGTGCCCGAGCCTCAGGAGAATCCTCCAGCGGTGGAAGTATCAGGGAGTCTCTGATGGACAGAGCAAAGTCGAGGCCAACCCCACGCTCTGGGCTTATGTCGCTCCAGAGACCTGGTGGGGTAGGAGCTCATGTGGCTGGCAGTGACTGGCAGTGAGATGCAAGGGCTCCAAAGGCAGGCTTGAAAGAGCGTTCCGAGTTGAGAGATCTGAAGATCAATGAAGCGCATGCGCCTGCAGGAAAGAGGGCAAGAATGACAAGAACGGAACGGATCACTCAGATCACGTCGCCCTGCACCCTGAACTGCATGGCGCTGCAACCAGCTTCCTCGAACAGAGTCTGCGTGTCACGATGCAGGGTCGGCTCCGGATTGCGAAAACGTGGGATCAATCCGTCGTCGTGGACCCCTCCGACTGCAAGAGTTGCTCATGCGACAGGCCGAAGACTCCGATTAGTGCTGGAGGGCCACCCTTTGGATGCACATCCGGTCCGACTGCTTTGCTGTGAGCCCAGAGTTTGCAACCCCCTTTGGCCATGGTCCCGGAGATACTGTCGAGGATTAGATTCTGGAGAGCCAGAAACACCGGGGCTCGACCACGCCTCCCATCACATCTGAGATGTTGCGTGCCATGTCTCCTCTCCGATTTCTTGCTGGGCCGGGTCTTTTTCTTTGGCACCTGCAGTGCATTGCCCTCACCGGTCGCCGGGCTCCAAGATGTCCGGATCATCTCCAGGAGTTTCGGTCCACTGGAGGTCATAATCCGGCTTACCATAGTGGAGGTGTGCCACGCGCTCACCACTCCTATCCCCAGGTCCACCCAGCATTCGGGATTCGTCACGTCGCACCCTTTCTGGCGGCCAGCTCGACTGACACCGCTCGCGAACAGATAGCCATGGAGGCCATGCTTCAGTGTCGCCCCGACCGCTTCGTCGGGAAGGAGGCCCACAAACAACTACAAGATGGGAACCCGCATGCGACAGAGGGCTCGAGTCGCGTACAGGAGAGACGGCAGCTTGACCGATTGGCGACAAACGTTGCTCTCGCTGTTCCTTGCGCACGAGCTGGGATGCCATACTGGCGACAACTGGTCGAACGCACCAAAGCAGCAGTCGGTCCCTTTAAGTGTCAATTGCCAAGCCCAGTGAATCGTCGACGACCGTCACTTCTGTCACTTCTCAGTTCGCGCTTTCCGGCAACAACCCTGCTTCGAAAGTGTCACTTTGTCACCTCTTCCTGGGTGCATGTAGAGCTCTGAATGCGACCAAAACGAAGTGACATGAATCGACGTGCAGAAGTGACGGATTCCTGGAAACAAAGGGCCCCCAGCAGCCAAGCACCAGAGGGAGGTGGCAAATCGGATTCTGGGAAACAAAGGGCCCCAGTTCCCCAAAACCCCCCAAAAGAGGTGACAAAAGTGACACCCAGAAAAGCATCCCGCAGGTGTCCTCCGGGGGGACCGGCACCATCTCCGCTCATCATGGCTGCAGAGGAGCCTGCCTAAGGCCTGGTACAGGTAGCAGGAGCTGCGTTGATGGGGAGAAGTGCCTCCTCCTCGCTGACAGCTTTCCCTCACAAGCAGAAGCACTTCGAGTGCAGAATACCTTGCGACGTAGTCGGCCAGGTCGGCAGCTGACGGAGCTAAAGATCACGCCCTGACAAGATGTCCAGCTTCGGTTCCTCCAAGATCGCGAACGCACCAAGCAGGCCATTGGATCCTCTGACTGCAACGCCAATCTACAAGCCGAAGGTGCGTGTACCGTTTCTGCGCCCGAATCCTTGGCATCCTCCAAGACCAATCAACGCAGCTGCAAGCGTCTTCGTCGCTGATGTTCTTTTGCTGCTTGCAGCTGTGCATTGCCGATTACTCTTCTCAGACTTTTTCAACCTGTGCCCGTCAACCCGGAAACGTTCTACTTCCATGCTGATGTGCTCGAGCATCGCCTTTCGAACTCCGCCCGTCTGTCGCGTGCACTTTGACGACTCCTTGCTGCCGTCCTCGATCTGAACTGCTGGTGCCGCCCCCTTGGAGTGCTCCGGCTATCACTTCTGAATCTCTGAATCTGGGCCTGCCGCTTTTGCAAGGACCGATCGGCGAACACGCTTGGGCCGCAGGGACACGAGACAAGAGGACGCATCTCCACCTCCTTGATGCCACATTCACAGACGAGGTCCGCGTCCGCAAGATAGCTGCCAATCTACGCTCTCTTCAAAGGCACTGCCTGCCTATGCCTGCCTGAAACCCAAGTCTCCCTAAGATTTCTTGGCCTTTAGCCCGAGATCCAGGCTTCCCAGAGCTGATCCCTCAGTGCTCATAGCCCCTGTAAAACCCTTGAAGTACCCTTATTTTCTGTTTGGCAAGACTTCCCAGAAAAGCCCAAAGCATTGAAACCCATGCTTAGGCCACATAACCGCAGCAACACCACTACCCCCTCAGCACTTGGTCCGTCGTGTCTAGCGAAACTCATGGGGACAGCCTCGCACCTTGTCATGACCGTGACGTGACGATCTTCGCGAGACGGGCAATGACACTGCTATCTGTTTTTTGGTTGGAGGATACAATGTCAACGTGAAGAATCCTCAGATGATGAGAACCCCTGCGCGGTGTTCCACGACGATAGCCATGCTGGCAACGAAGAAGCGCAGGAGGTCGCTGCGCGACATCAGAGGCAGCCTCGAGGAGCTTCTGGATGGCCGATTTCGCATCATCTCTGCCTTGACTGGACTCTCCAAGTCGTTAACTCCGGCTCCCGAGGCCATTACAGTATATTCTAGCAACCGGCTATGTCATAGTGTTTATGGACAATAGTTCTGGGTCAGGGTGTGGTGAGAGATCGGGCCTCAAGTGATGTCTTTGCTCAAGTTGCCCTTTGAGTTGGCTCTTAGTCGGATCTGCGTCGCAAAAACGGTGGCTTGCTTCCACTCTGGCTTTCAGAGTGCCCGGCAAAGCCGCTGTACAGAGCCGGTGTCCTGGCTGCGCAGGGTTTTGGCTTTGCATCTTGGCTTCTTGATGACCCTAAACCCTAAACCCTTAACCCTAAGCCCTTAAACTCTAAACCCTAAAACCTTTACCCTTAAACCCTTTTCTGCCTGCAGTTCGCTTCTGGAACACGGGCGTCGGGTGAACTTAGGCTCAGGATGGCTCAGGGCTTGGACGTTGGACTTAAGTTATTGGGAGTTTCCGAAATTAAGGGATACCCTCTCTTGGAGTCCTTATAATAAGGATCCTGCAATTTAAGGTAGTATATTAGGGTCCCCCTATTTTGGGCAACCCCCTTGTGGGTGTGGAAAGGATTGACAGCCCTAGTTGTCGAGGGTGGGGTCGGGCCGTCGTTCTCGGAGTGCTGCCCGATCTTACCTTGAACCGCCCACGTATGAGAAATGCATTGGACCCACCATGAAGTTTCTGGGAAGAGTTCAAGAATCACGGGACAGAAACGTCAGTGCTTGTGGACTACTCGGTGGGTAGCTGGTGATCACAACTGTCCTTGCCACAATTGTTCTGATGCTGGCTGGTGGTGCTGGTGGTGCTGGTGGTGCTGGTGGTGCTGGTGGTGCTGGTGGTGCTGGTGGTGCTGGTGGTGCTGGTGGTGCTGGTGGTGCTCCCGCTGCTGATGATGTTGCTGCGGCTGGTGATGTTGCTGGTCGTTGCTATGGTAGTCGTCCTCTTCGTCGTCGTCGTTGTCGCCATGGTCGTCGGGGTCATCGTCGTGGCTGTCGTCGTGGCCGTCGCCCTCCTCGCCCCTTCGTGCGCAGCAGTGGTGGTGGTAGCACTAGCACTAGCACTGGCAGTAGCAGCAGCAGCAGCAGCAGCAGCAGCAGCAGTCAGTAGCAGCAGCTACCAGTACGAGTACCAGTACCAGTAC
>CAJNJA010018970.1:0-5000 GCA_905231915.1 Symbiodinium necroappetens | reverse complement strand
CCCATCTAAACCCTACACCCTAAACCCTAAACCCTAAGCCCTAAACCCATCTAAACCCTAAGCCTTAAACCCAAAAACCTAAACCCATCTAAACCCTACATCCTAAACCCTAAGCCCTAAACCCATCTAAACCCTAAATCCTCGGGATGCTTTAGAAATCATCTCCTGCGTGGATGTTGCAGCGTTGAAACAGAAAGCAGCGCGGCATTTCAGGGTTTCGGGTTTAGGGTTTAGGGTTTTGGAAAGGGTTTCGGGTTTCAGAAAATGTTTTTGCTGTTTCGCGGGGGGTGGAGGGGGTTTAGAGGATCCCTTCTAGAGAGCCCTAAGCCTTGAACCCTGTAGAACCTGTCAAAAAGAAACCCTAAACCCCTAAAACCTAAACCCCTAAACCCTAAACCCTAACCCCCAAAACCCCTAAACCGTAAAAGACTAGAAGAAACCCCCAAAGCCCCAAGCTAAGCGCGCGGCTTGGGCTCTGCAACTTCTGGCGCAGCATCCGCTCCGCCTGGCCTCGGATTCGCAAGCGCGTCTGAGGGATGTTTTCCCTTTTTGGCCTCCGGCTTGGGAAGTCGGCCGGGGAAAGTGATAAAATCCCTAAGCGCGAAAGCTACCAGGTACTGTTTTGGGTTTCTTTTGACGATTTAGGGCTTCGGGGGTGAAGGCCCAAACGCTACAAACCCAGCCACCTACCTACCTACCTACCTACCTACCTACCTCCCTGCCTGCCTGCCTACCTACCTACCTACTTACCTACGACACCCCTAAACCCTGAAACCCTGAACCCTAAAGCCTAAGACTCTAAAACCCTAAAGCCCGAAACCTCTAGCTAAAACACTCTTTCTTCCAGGCATTAAGACCTTAAATCCAAAACAATCCGCCCGTGGGAATCCGGAATCCTTCCGGAGGATATCTCCATTTCGGCGCAATTTCAATTGCGATGTGTGTCCAATGACGTCCAGACCGAACCTTTTTCACCGATCACGGCCCTCAACTTCAACCCACAACCCGAAAGCCTAAAGCCGAAAACTCCAACCCCAACAGCCCTCCCTAAAGCCCCCGTTTCAAAGCCGCCATGCTGACTTAGGGGTTCAAAAGCAGCTGCACAGGCTCTAGAATCCCGTACCCATGGCCTGAACTAAGCAGAAGAAGGGTTCCTGTCTGGGGTTTAGAGTTTAGGGCTTCGGGGTGTGCGGTTCCTTCAAGGTTCTCTTGAGGGTGAGGTGCTTAGGGCTTGGGTTCCTGTAAGGTTCCCTGTTTATAAGTTTAAGGGTTACTAGAAAGGTCGAAAATAGGGGCCTGAACGATTCTCTGGGGTCAGAGCGCTTCTTGCGTGCCATCCTCCATGGCTCAAGCTAGCGCTGAAACCATGAAGCTGCAACCCTCCAACACCCTAAACCGCTTAAACCCTAAACTTTAAACCCTAAACACAAAGCCGCTTAAACCCTAAACCCCAAACCCTAAACCGCTTAAACCGCTTAAAACCCTTAACCCTAAACCGCTTAAAACCCTTAACCCTAAACCGCTTAAAGCACTAAACCCTACACCGCTTAAAACCCTTACATCAAGGCTCCAAACCTTGAGCCTCCCAGCCTCCACCCGAAGCCCCCGGAGCCGGTACTTATGGGCGATTCTTGGCATCCTGAAACCCCCCCCCCCTAAAACCCTAAGACCCTTAAAGGAGCCCTTAAAGGAGCCCTTAAAGGAACCCTAAGCACTTGCATAAACCCCTAGAAGACGTGAAAAGATCCGGAATTCAAAGACCCTAAACCCCTAAACCCCTAAAAACCTAAACCCAAAGCCCTGAAGCCTATGCCAAATCCCAGGCTCGCGGCTGCAAAGGCATGAAGGCAACAAGGGATTCACGCGGCGCTTAGACTGTCAAGGCTAGTTTCGGATCCTGGGGTGTTTGCGGTTTCCTAGGGTTTAGGGTTTAGGGTTTAGGGGTTTAGGGTTTAGGGTTTCGGGTTTAGGGCTTAGGGTTTAGGGTGCAGTACTATAGTCTTTTAAGGTTCCGGGGTGCAGGAAACTGAAGGTTGGAGGATGTGGGCAATTCTCTAAATTAGGCTCCCCTTTTAGGGTTCGTTCTAGGGTTTAGGGTTTAGGGTTTAGGGGCTTTTATCAGGGGTGCCAGTACTGCTTTGGGACGTAGAGAAAGGGGCCGACAGTCTGGGGAATGCTGTCCTGGACCCTCTTCCGACCCTAAGCCCCAAACCGTAAACCCTGAACCCTAAACCCTAAACCCTGAACCCTAATCCCTAAGCCCGAAACCCTGAACCCTAAACCCTGAACCCGAAACCCGAAACCCGAACTGGAGCTGGGGCTTCAGCTATAGAAACCCACGGGGAGCTGAGGTGGAAAAGTGGGAACCCAGGCCTGGAACATCCTGGAACACTGCAGAACTCAAATTGTTGCCGTTACCTCCTTAAGGGCACTGTACCTTTAGGGTTTAGGGTTTAGGGTTTAGGGGGAGGTTACCTCCTTAAAGCACTGTACCTTTAAAGAAATCAGAAAGTTCAGCCCTACGAAGACAAGAACCGCAGGCAAAAGCTTCGTGCCGGCTTGCATTGAAATGCGACTGATGTCCTTAGGGTTTAGGGCTACGGTTTCGGCAGTGTAGTTTACAGCTTCCGCAACTCACGGCTGCCATGTTGCCCCTTTTTTCCAAGCGACAATCCGGGAAGCGTCTGGATTGGGTGTTCTACTCTGAAAATCCGGGCACGCTCGAATAAACACGGCGCATCATGGAAAGGGCGAGCGTGCTGCTGGGAGCGGCTCGTTTGGGCCGGTGCCTAAACCCACTCCATACCCTCCCTTTGCCAACTTGTCCTCCGATCCCTGCCCTACACTGCAACTCAAATTCTGAAGCCAGGGCACAAGCCTCAAAACCTGACGTCTAGAAACCCTGCACCAAAACCCCTGAACTTCCATTCCCAAGGAAGCAGCCCCAAAGCCAGAACCCCGTAAGCCCAAATAAGCGCCTTAAGGCACCATCTAGTTTAAGTTTCTGCTTCGGCCACTGCACAGGCTCAAAGCCTAAAGCGCGAGCCTCCAGATTGTGCGGCTTGCGACTCGGTATTATGCCCTTTGAATCATTGAAGGCTAATCCTGAACCCTAATTGCCAAAGAGTCCTGAACCAAGCAAAAACCCCAACCCTACGGCCTTTTGCAAGCATGTACTGAGGTGACGGCCAGCGCCTACGCAACCCACCCTGAACCATGAACCCGAAACTGTAAACACTAAGCCCTAAACCTTAAACCCTACATCCCTAACCCTATATCCCTCATCCTTAAACTCTAAACCTTAAGCCCTAAACCTTTATCCTTAAGGCCTTAAGCCCTAAATTTTGAAACCTCAAACCCTAAACCCCAAACCGCTGCCCCCGGCCGCATCGAGAGACCACAGAGCCCGAAATCTCGGGGATGGTCGCTACGCCCGCTTCCCAAGGGCCCTTCGGGTGTAAGGTTCAAGGTTTAGCGTTTCGGACCCTATATTCAAGGAAACTACAGGCGGGGAGTTTAGGTCTGCAAGGCTTCTGTAGGGTATATAGGCCTTCTATAAGGCTCCCATAACGGTAACTACCCACCTTGAAACTGTCCTAGACGTAGACTGTACCTATGCAATGTATGGGGCTTTCCGAAAATAGGGGACCCTAACATAGTACCCTAATTACTAGGATCCTTATTATAAGGACCCCAAAATATATTATTGGAAACTTCCGTATGCAGAACCCCCTTCAGGCCTGAGGACTCGGAAAGGTACATGGGCCCTTGGGGACCTTACGGACAGGTCTGTGGACCCTCCCTGACCAGAAGGTTGAAAGGGGTTTAGCAGGTCCCTAAACCCTAAACCCTAAACCGTAAACCCTAAACCCCGACCAGAAGGTTGAAAGAGGTTTAGTGGGTTTTGGGACTTGAACTTTACTTGTCAGCCCAGGGCTTGGACATGCAGGCAGTTCTCTAAATTAGGGTCCCTTTTTAGGTCCACAAAAAAGTACGGCACCCTTACAAAAAGGAGCCCTAGAGGGACCCTAGTTTAGAGAACTACCCATGTGAAGTCGGAACTTCGGCTTCGAGGGTGTCGGCTCGGGGTTTAGCGGCCTAAGGCTTCAACGTTAAGGCCGAGGTCAGGTCAGGTGCATGTCTGACGACTGTAGGGTCTATAGTGCCCTCATAATCTTAGGGGCCGAGTACCTTAGACCAAAAAAGGTTAACCTTTTGAATTATTATAGGTTTTTATAAGCCCAAAAGGTTAAAGGTTACCTACTCAGCCCCTAAGTAATAGCTACAATAGCACCTTCATGGTACATTTTAGTCTAGGGTTAGTGTGAGGAGCCTAAAGGAACAGTGTTGCTGTTTGTTGCGGCTTCTACCTTACCGCCTCAACATGTCAATGGGTAGTTCTCTCGAATAAGGTCCTTCATATAAGGGTGCCGTGCTATATTGGGGACCCCAAAAGGGACCCTAATCTAGAGAACTACCCATATAGCCCTCTAGAAACCCTTGTGGATCCCTTAAAGGAACCCCTATATTTTGGAGAACTACCCAAATTCCTGGCAGGTCTCAAAAGTCCACAGAGCTGCCATTGGCTCACTGGCCCCTTCCACCTTTCGGTGGCGGCCATGGTCTGAACTAGCATGACATCTGCGGGCTTCCGACGAATAAGCAGAGATTGGTCAAAGGAGATTCTGCATAAAAGACAAGTTTAATGAACAAGGATACCATAGTGACCGGATGACCCCTTAGATCCTGCAAAACTATGTGAACTAACATTGCAAAGCTCCGTCGTGATACGCGATTTATGAAACCCTCCAAACCCCTAGAAAGCTCTACATTGCCCAAGGCCCTGAAACCCTTAGAGCACCCTTTATATAAGGAGCCCCTATACTAAAGTTACTAAAGACCTCGCTTGCAAAGACTCAAGAAAATAAACTATACGCAAGCACCCGAAACCCGAAACCCTCTCGTTCCAGAAGCGGCCCTAAACCCTAAACTTTAAGCCT
>CAJNJA010018969.1:0-10391 GCA_905231915.1 Symbiodinium necroappetens | reverse complement strand
AATGTGCTTGCGCCACCTTTCACGCTCAGCTTCTGTCATACGAGCTGCTGCACCCTTACTCCCAGCCTTGGGGCCCTTCGTTGCACCTACTGATCCGGATGACGCACCCACACCTGGACCTGAACCACCTTCGGCACGCTGGTCCTCGTCTACACCTCTTGGAAGCTGCGATTCGTCTGAAACCCCGTCGGGCTTCTCAGGCTCACCTTCCCTTGGATGAACACCTTCCACAGCCTGAACGTCCGGAGCAGGAGGTTTGAATGACACTGGACCCGACGGCCTGGTTGGATCCGACAACAGGAACGACTCCGCCGCCTCTACAACCTTCACAGCCGTGGGCTCCTCCTCAGCTTGCTGTGGAGTTGCCAACCCAAACAAAGCCAAACTGAGCTCATTCTTGAAGTCCACTGGCCATGTGGGGTCGAGGGGGACACCTTCAACCTTTGTCGCAGCGGGAAAGGCTCTCACTCCGGATCGCGAGAAACCAAGATTGGTGCACACCTTAAAGGGCTTGGTCTGCCGAACACCTTCGTTGACACCTTGCACCACAAACTCGCTGCTGTTGCTCCACGTGACAAAGGGTTTCACTACCTGCTGAAGCCACGGATTAGGACCCGAAGACCCTTGCAACGCACATGTCTGGCAAAAAGGAACACCCTCTTTCTTGGCAATAGACGCTAAGGTCCACAACCACATAGGCATAACTCCCAACAGGGTGTCATCTTCAACCTTTGTCTGCAAGCTGGAAGTGAGGCCAGGTTCACCCCACGGGTGCGCTTCACGGCGAAGCCTTATGGACGTCGAATCATCTGTCTGCACCGCATTCCAGGTCCTCATTGGTGAGTCCCCTACAACAGCTGCAACCCGACCTGAGAATGCAGCCCAGGACAGTGCCTTCCACACACGAGGCTCCAGGAGACCATCACGAGTGCCCTCCAATACAACCAACTCCAAACCCTGGGCCTGGCACAGTTGCTTCAATGAGGGATCAACTTGGTTTGAGCCTAGGTGCAACACCCACGCACAAGACTGGTGCAACCTCTTCCTGGTCCTCCGGTTGAACGGCAAACCTTTGAGTGCTTCCCACCCATTGATGCCCTGCAAGTCCACAATCAACCGGCACGTGACCTGCTTCGGAACTGCACCCAGAAATGGCACAAAGCCCGAAAACGCCAGCGCCGACTCATAGCTGCCACCGGTGACCAATGCGTCCAATGCATCATCAAAACGCAGGCCTGTGGTCGCCTTGAGCTGTGCTTGCACTCGCCTAAGCCTCCCTGACAACTCATGAAGCTTCGCGGCCTCAAGCTCACGTATGAGCTGCAAAGCCTGCTCACGACCTAACTGTGGGCATCCACTTCTCAAGCTGGTGCGGAGCCGGCTAAGTCGAGGATGAAACAACTGAAGCCCTCCTTTGCGCGACCATCGCACCGAGCAGCCAAGCTGTTCTATCAAACAACCTAGGGGCAAGGTTGTCTGCGTCACTGCTCCATCACCATTTCCTGGTGCTACAAGTGACCCTCCAGGGGTTTGATGCCATGTTTGGCGTTGGTCACCAGCAAGAGACACTGTGCACGGAACCAAGCTCGACTTCTCAACCGACGACGCATCAAGAACCGCATGCGTTGCCCCTGAATCAAGCAAAGCTGTAGGCTCCTGAAGCTCCTGGTTGCCACAACTCACCGCTCTGATGCGCGGTCCTCCTTCAAGAATCTGGGACTCCAAGCTTTCGAGCTGAGCTTGAATCTTTGCTGCCGCTGCTATCGGCGACTCAGAGCCGCCACTCCCACCTGGGTCGCCAGCTGTGGTGGTGGCTGCCCTCTGGTGCTGATCTGGATGGCCCGAGCTCGTGCTGTCCCCAGACGTTGTTTGAATTGAGAACACCTCCCTTAGAACCCCGGCCGCTTCAGAAAGCACCTTTTTTAGCCCTGGGTCCTGGCCTTTTGCCCTTGGCGGCGCCTCGGCCTTTGCAGCCTTCGCCGAACTCGCTCCATCATCTCGCTTAGCCGAAGCTGGGCTGTTGGTGCAGGCATCTTTTCTGTGCCCTTTGCCGCCACATGCCATACAACGCTCAAGCCGATCTGGTTTTGGAATCTGGTTCCAATCATGCAAGAACCTGCAGTCCTTCCCTCTTTTGCACCCCTTTCCTCATGAAACCACTTACACAGCTTCTTAGGCGAATCACCACCGCTCGGTGCACCTGTCGGCTTGGGTCCCTTGGGGTCTCTCTGAGGTTGGGAACCATCTGCTGCGCTTGGCGACTTGGCTTCAACCTGCCTCACACCCTTGTTGCCCTCGGGTTTGGTTGCGTTAGGGCTTCCAGGCTGGCTGTCAGCAACCCTCGACACTGCTTCAAGCTCCACCAACAGGTGTTCATAGTACTCGCCCACTTTGGCTGACGTGGGCTGAGTATCAAGATGCAACGAAGCACGCACAAGGTTGACCCGAAATGACAAGCCAGGCAAAGACTTTAGGACGCTGCTTGTGATCGATTCCAAGGCTTGCACACAGATGGCAGCATCTGGAGAAGCTCCTCCTAAGTCCGAGAGCCTCGTCATCCATCGCTTCCAGGTCCTCAAGCGGAGCACTGCGTCGACTGCGGAGTCAGCCGATCGAGGATGTTGCACTTGCCTCAAGGCATCAGCACGTTCAGCAACTCCTCCTGGCTTGTAGATAACATGGAGTCTACAAAGAATGCCCATGATGCCGCTAATGCGGGCTGACGACAACTCCGACTTCACAACATCAGGGCAGCGCAGCTCTGAATGATCAAATGCTCCATCCTATGCCTGACACGCGACCAACGAGATTCCCGGTCGATGCTTGAGGCTGGGACCTTCAATCTCACTCTGTTGATAGGATTTGCCGGCACAGAGTGGTTGTTGTACCAATCACGCGCTTCCTGCAAAACCCTTTCCCAACACTCTCCAGAGGTATCCGAAAGGTCACTCATCGAAGGCTTCACTGCATGAATCCAGTCTGAAAAACCCAATGCACCTTCCAGCGTTGGGAGAGGAAGCTTCACAAGCTCCGTGACTCCCGGTCGCACGACCTCTGGTCCTCCACTGGAAACACCGCTGTGACTCCCTTGTTTGCTAGCTGCTAAATCAGCAACCACATTCTGCAACTGCACCATCCCTGTAAGCATAGCCTCGAATGGGTTCCTTGGAGAACACGACGAGGGATTGGGACTCGCCTGCGCACCGACATCATCCCTTTGCACACGACCTGTGTTGGCACCAACGGTGCCGCCTTCGCCTGTGCCTTGGGATGCATTGACAATACCTTCTGCGCCTACGCCTGGGGCACCTGGCTGGTAACACGTGCCTACGCCTTGGGCACCTTGCTGGTAGCCTGCGCCTACACCTTGTGCACCATGTAGATAACCTGCGCCTACGCCTTGGGCATTTTCTTGATCGCCTATGCCTGCGCCTTGGGCACCTTGCTGATCGCCTTCGCCTGCACTTTGGGCACCTTGCTGATAGCCTATGCCTGCGCTTTGGGCACCTTGCTGGTAGCCTTCGCCTGCGCCTTGGGCACCTTGCTGATAGCCTGTGCCTGCGCCTTGGACACCTTGCTGGCAGCCTATGCCTGCGCCTTGGGCACCTTGCGGATAGCCTGTGCCTGCGCCTTGGGCACCTTGCGGATAGCCTGTGCCTGCGCCTTGGGCACCTCCATTCTTCGGTACGCTGAATAATCCCAAACCTGACGGCCTACTCAAACCCTGCACAATTCCTAAGGACTGCCAAGGTAACATTGTCGTTGAGTTCACTCGTGTGGGCACTAAACCATGCGAGGCTGGGTTTGCAACGGAGGGTGATATTGCAGTGGCAACTACAGGCTGCTGCTGACGTTGAGGATGGGGCTCTGAGGTTGGGTTGGCATTGGATCCCCCTTGAGCTGGTGGCGGGGCTAGAAAGGAACTTGAAGATGCTGCCCAACCTTCGGGGATGGCTAGTGGCATTCCTGCGGCCTTCATTGGTACCTGCTGAACAAGCCCCAAAATATTCCTTCGAATACCACTAAACCAACCACCCTTCCCAGCTTGTGAACCCTGGACCTCTGATCCCACTTCATTCGAAGCAGCTACCTGTCTGAGAACTTGGTTCTCTTCTACCAAAACAGCTACTCTCTGTTGCAATTCCGCCTGTACAATCAAGTACGACTGCATTTGCCTCTTCACTTCCGCCTGAATAGCTTCAGCTTGATCGGATCCTGAACTCGTAGAGTGGGGCAACTGAGGAAGAGGGCTCGTCGGACGAGCACTACCGTCTTCTCCAGGATACACTAGAGGAGCCTCCGACTCCATCTGCTGCAACCGCCTGGCTTGCTGTGGAGAGAATAAACCCTGCTGGCCTCGATCTCGCTCCTCCACAACACGCGCCTCCCTTTGAGGTTCAGACCCAGCTGTAACATATCCAGATCCCACTGTACCTGCAGACCCCGTGTCCTCCTGTGCCAAGAACGAAGCAGCTGACCCACTTCTGCCGGACGGCGGCATCACCTCTTGAACTTTTGCAGCCATAGTCGCCATGACTTTTCCAGCTGCAGCTCTCAATGAAGACGCACTGGGCCCATTCCCGGCCCTTCCAGTTCCAGAACTCGTCGCTTCGCTCGCACACCAGGAACCACACCAGGCTGCCTGACCTCATCGTCCATGGTCATTGGCCCCACTGAACCATATGTTCCGTTCAACATAGTCGGCAACGTAGTCGGAGCTCTTGGGTTAGCGGATTGGGCGCTCATAACCTGTTGATTGTCATCATCTTGTCTGACCCCGCGGTTGGCACTTCCAACAGTCTCATCGGGTCTGTCTCCTAGGTTTGGGTTCCCATCGTCTTCTTCACTCATTGTACCCACGCCAGAATGCTTCCAACGAGACCTCAAACGGTACTCCGTAGTTACAGACCGGCCATGGAGCACACGCGAATTGAAAGCTCTTTTGGGCACGCAACGACAACGTCTTGGCTAGGTCTGCTCGGTTGTCTTGTCTTGAGAGACACTGCTAAAAACCTTTGCACTGTGTCATGCGACCCTTTCATGAGCCGAGATTCCTGACACAGTCGGAGAGTGCATCCAGCTGTACAATCTGAATCCTGGAATTCTACACTCCTCCTTGGTTCCACCGCTAGGGCAGAACCACTCTTGCTTACCTCACTCGTCTTGAGTGATTCAGGCAATACTGGCAAATTGCCTTTGGCCTGACATCAAAACCCTACGAAGCCCATGGCAGTCTTGATCCTTATGAACACACTCAGCCCTCCCGGAAACATACACGTACTCACTAGGGTCTAGAACTATCACAGGATCAGTCTGCGTTGACTTCGAAGATCTACTAGTAGCACCGGTCCTGGGTTCCCGAGCCTGACCCTGATAACCCAACCCATAATGTTCAGCAGGCAACACAAAGTCCGCTGAACTTGATGCCTTGTTTGGGGCGGATCGCCCACCTTCATCCCCTGTCCTTCCGGCTGCATGCTGGGTGGGCATCTGCGTTGCACTGAGCTCGAGATGGCTCAGTCCAGTAGGCAAAGGACCTTGACCAGGAACACAGTGGCCTGGTGCTGTAGGCGCGGGCGGCGAAGGAATGTGCATGTTGATTCCACCGTACACAACGGTGGGAGACGAGAGGTCGCTTCCTTCCCGGCTTGCTCTTCCGCGGTCGGAACACTTTTCCGACCCTTCCGCTCTCTCGGCTGAGCCTCGTCGGCAGTAGGACTTTCACTCAACACAGCGTCAATCGCTGCTGACACACGCCCTTGAAGCTTTCGAGCTCTGCGCTCCTTGTCAACCGATACTGCACGGACCTGGGGCTCCTCAGGCCGAGCACGCCTGCAAGGTGCTCCTGCTGCTTCCCACAGAAACAGCGTCGACAACACGATCAGCAGCGTCAGTACTGCTAGCTCCCACGGCCATTCAATAGCAACCCCAGTCTCACCTTCCTTGGTCTCAACGGATTCCCCACAACATCCACAGATCTGCAACAATGCTAGCATAGCAGTCATCGAAGGAGAAACACCGCCAACGGCACGCACAGCTGGTTCTTCATCGCCACTCGAAATTCGGTCACCCCGAAGTTGCAACAACCCGCACAGAAACTGCATATGCACCGACGGTAACACCTTAGTGAGCAGATCTGCTTTTTGTCGTTCTCCTGGGCAATGAGACACCTTCCAGCCTGACTGGATTAGCTGCTGCACCTTGTGCCCCCTGACCTTGAGGTGCCGGGTTCTCTGATTTCCGGCCCCGTTCACAAAGGAGATCGCGGCTGTATTGTCAAGGCAAAGTTCCGCAGACGTGCACTGTAGCCCCAAGTCGCACAAAATGGTCATGAGCGACTCCGCGTACATGCATCCCTCTACCGCTTGGATGAGTTCTGCCTCCGCTGAACTCAAAGCGATAAGCTGTTGTTTCGATGCTTTCCAAAGCACGGGAACGCCTTTCACTTCCACCACGTGCCCTCCGTAGGAATGCCGCCCTTGCGGGGCGAACGACGCATCGGTGAAGACTCGTAGAGGAGCCACATCTTCTACGGGCTTGAGGTGCAACTTGAAGTCCTTGGTGTGATGAAGATAGCACAGGATGCGTCGCCCAATGGCGATGGCACTGTGAGGATCCTTCGAAACCTTGGAACACAGCACCGTTGTAGCAAACGCCACGTCAATGCGCGTGCGTTGACACAGCCATAAGCACTCCCCAGCAACCTTTTGCGCCGACTTGATGTCTTGCTCATCAAACGGCTGAACTTGGTCCGCGTCCTGCATCAGGATTTCTTTGGGACAGACAATCTTCGCACGATTGGCCTCACTTAGCTGATAAGCTCTCACCAGCTCATCCACGTAAGCCTCCTGGTCCAAACTGAAATGTCCATCCTCATACCCTTGCAGTTGCATTCCAAGGAACCTCACGGGATGGCCCGGCCGGGCTTCGCTCAAGCCGTCAGTTTCCCAACCTGCCCTTTCAAGCAGCCAATTGTGCAAGCCCTCAGCAATCCGTCGGTCACTGAGAATCAAGAAGTCGTCCACATAGGTAATCAGATATCCCTTCAGACCATCTTCATGCATGATTCTCCAGACAGAAGCATCTGACTTTGCTCGCTCCAAATAGCATCCCAAGAACCTGGCTCCACTCAGCTTAGCATCTCGGTGGTCCGACCACCAAGCAGGTGCTTCCTTGAAACCGTAGAGAACCATCCCAAGGGAGTAGTACTCCCCTGGTGAGGCCAAGCTTAGATCTACCAACCATCTCGGTGGACGAAGCAGGTAACGCCGTGCGGCATGCGGTGGTTTTGGCGTCTGGGTAAATGCCGACTTGATGTCGGTTGTGAAGGCGGACCACTGATGCGTACAGGCTTCCGGGAGGGCTACCCTCACAACTTCTGCTGGTGCCCCTGCTGCGTACAAGGAGTCTGCATCTATGTGCGTTGCTTGATTGCCACAACCCACCAACCTGCACTTACGTTTGTACAAGCCGTCTTCAGGCCCTCCAGGGGCCTTTGCGGTGAAAACCCCTTTCAAGGAAATCACTGACGTTCCGGGATTGGCAGCCAACTCTTGCGCTTCTTTGCCATGATGACTCACCAGCACGCCCTGCTTCTTGAGCGACCCCAGCTCTTTCTCAATTGCGGGCCTCCACCTCTCTAGGTGGGCTCGCACCTCCTCCTGGGACGCCGTGTGCGTCACACTCAATGGCTCTTGCAACTGGCCCAAGATTTCTTCCAACCCCTTAGTAGTTGCTGCTTCGGCCTTGCACGCAAGCACCTCCGTATTGCCAACGGGCACGGGTTGCTTTGGGACGACCCTGATGAACGCTGGATTGGGTAAGGGTACTGGAAGCGTAGCGGGACCAATGGGATGGCCTTGCGGTTGAGGCTCAACCTTCTTGATCGCACGGACCTCTGGTGGAGGCGGCCCCGGAGGTTGCAACACGGGCGGCATCTCAACTTGACGGTGCTCCTCCTGAGGGGGAGGTCTTGACTCGACACGGAGGATTACCATTTCGAGAACGTCTCGAATCACATCGTGCACCGATAACATGAGCATGCGATCAGGGAACGGAGACTCTTCTGTGGGCCCGTCGTCTGCAAAATCCATGACACGCGCAATCAGAAGTGGCTCTCCCTCCGCACCTGGCACAACCAACTCCGGGTTCCTGTTCCAGTTTCTTTGACGAAACACCGTTTGCATGAGCAGGTGATGAGGGATCGATGCAGACAACGGATTCATGTTTGGGTCCTCATCATGACCTCCAAGCACACGTTGCCATCGGTCCATCCTGCGCTCAAACTCTTCTTCTTCCAACTGACACAACTCAGCCCATTCGTCGCCGCTCATTCTTGCATACCTTACCATCAAAGCTGCCATGCCTGGTGGTGGTGGATAAGGTCTAGCGCGGGCACCTGGTAGCCTTGTAGGGCACGGTCCAACCAGCTTGCGCACCGCTGGTGCACGGTCCAAGGAAGGCAACCTAAACCCTAACTCTATGAGTTGGTGCTGCTTAAACTCTGAGAGCTTCCTATACCCCAATGGCGTGTACCCTGCTATCACCCAATTCGTTGCAGGCATCACTGCATGACGACACTTGGGGTCAAACACTGTGGTGGCTTGCGTCAGAGGAAGCAGATATCCCTTGTGGCTCCGGCCTTGAGCATCCTTTTGCACAGACTCAGACTGCACTGGAGAAGCACCTTCCACCCACATCATCCTGGTGGTGAGCTGAGTAACATGATTTAAAGAGCCTGGCTCATTTCTCACGTCACGATGCATCGCCACCTCATCGGCCACAACCACCATTAGTGACGACCACTCATTTTCTGCAAGCTCGTTCGGTGAACAACGGCGCAGGTACTCATTCAGGTATCGGCTCACCAGCGGGCACATCCGACTAGCCCTCGTTGTCCCTTGCAAACCACCGTGGCTGTATGCACCAAAGATAACCGAGAACCCTACCGGACCCCGGTGCTCTCTTCGTGTACCTCCTTCGGCACCGCCAAAGGCAAGCTGCAGTAGTCGACCGCAATGGTCGGACGTGAAGAGCTGTTCATGCAACAAACTCTCCGCGAACGCTTCTGGGGCCAGCTGCACGGACCGAACTGCTCGTTTGCCTGTGACTCTTCTGCTTGGTACAGTAGGGGATCCTCCTTGGGAGTGGTCAAACCCTGGTTCCGGAGGGTCTGCCTCCACGACCTCTTCACCTCCAAACTCAGCTTCAGGATCCACCATATCCTCTACGCACCTCACATTCTTTGCCACAAGGTAGGCACCCGAAGCTCCTCGTAGAAGAACATGTCCTTCTTCGGTCCGGGGAGTTGGGCACAGATACACAGCATGCTCCCAGCGCAAGAAAGGTCTTTTCGATTTGCCTGTGGGGTGCTTACTCTTGAAGATCACCTTCTGACCAAACCTTGGCAACCTTCCTCCTAGCTGCAACAACCGACGGCGGTGCTCGGCACATGCGAAAGCCATTGCTGATGGCCATTGCTCCACACCCAGGCCAGACGATGCTAAATGCAACCGGGCTCTAGCCTTAACCCACCCAACCAACCTTTCGGCTAAACCGTTCGACTTCGGATCATCTCCTTGGGCAAAGGAAGGCTGGATAAGGTTAGACTGCAACCAGTCCATTGTGGCCTTGGACATCAGTTCCTTGGCACGGTCGGTGTGGACTATCTTCACAGGGTAGCCAAGTCGATTGCACTCGGTGACTACCTCCTGCAAGCCAGCTAAGATCAACGGACCCTTCCTGGCTTTTAAAGGCACTGCAAACCTCAACACCTTGTTGGCGCCTGAGAACAGCAGCTCGGAAAGGGCTTCATCAAACTTTTCATCGGTCATGTCAGCATAACCACCTGAATCTTCCCAAGGATCAACATCTAAACCCACTCCACCTTCAACCTCTGGCTCATCATCAGCTGCCATAACCTCTTCAGCCTCTGGCGGAGGGAGTTCGTCGACAAAGGGTGCCTCGAACCAACTTGCGTCGGACTGAGCATCCTCCTCCTGAGAAGATTCATCCTCCTCGCCAACCTTCATCACCGCTGGCGTTGGCGTCAGCTGTTCCCTCAGCCAACTGGCTTCAGAAGCAGCATCATCATCATGCTCATCGGCGTTCTGAACCTCAACCTGAGCACCTGGCACCTGCGCCTCAACCTTTGGCTCAACCTTGTCTTGCCTTGGCGAAGGCAATGCAGCATCTGGAACGCGAAGACCTGTTACAAGCACATACTTGTACTTCCCTCCACGATCATCTCTGCCTAGCTCCTTGAAGGGCCCGGCAAGATCAAACGCTAACGCATACATGGTTGGGCATTTGACACGACGGTGCTGCAACCCCAAACCCCCTGACATCACGCACTGGAGACAGTCCTTTCTGAATGGGATATGATGGGAGGC
>CAJNJA010018967.1:0-10392 GCA_905231915.1 Symbiodinium necroappetens | reverse complement strand
CCACCTCCATCGTGCTCGTTGAACTACCTATAGTCTCCACTGCAGTTCCTTTTTTTGGTTTAAGCAAATATATATTAAGGATCTTATAAGGCATCCCCAAAAAGGAACTGCAATGGAGACTATAGGTAGAGCCCCAAATCGAAGTCACAAACATAACAACCCTAAACCCTAAACCTTAAACCCCAAACCCTTAACCTTATTATGCTAACTTGAATGCTTGAATGAAGTTCCTTATAACAAGAACCCAGCCTTCCACCCCGGATTCCGGGAGCCTGAAGATCCCAAATTGTTACACCCTTCCCTCCGGGTTTGGGGCTTAAGGTTTAGGGTTTATGGATCCTGCAAGCATCGAAAGAACATGTTGACAAACGCGAAAGCAGATAAACTGCACCCGATGGCTTAACTCCATGACGTAAACCTTGGATCCCGAAATCCTTACCACTTCAAGCCAACACGCCCTACCCTGACACCCCTCAACTGATAGAGGGCCTGAACAATGTGACATATCATCATATCATACTGTACCATACCCTATCGCAGCATAGCATGTCGTGACATAGCATAGTCATAGCGTATCATGCCATGCCATACCATAGTGTTCAACAGCATTATACCGTATCATATCATATCATTCCATATCATATCATATCATATCATATCATATCATATCCCGTGTGGCACCCTTGTCGTAACACGATGTACCCGCACACACACAATGTACCCGCACACCTTATTTTGCACGTAGAAAGGTCCCTGCATCAAACCTGCCGAAACCCAATTACAATAGTCACAAAGACCTTGCAAACAATCTACAAAACTCGTTCATCATGAGAACCCCGATGAAAGTGTGAAGCCCAAAACCCTGAAACCTCGAGGTATCCCAAAGCCCGTGTTTTTCGATTCCTGAAGGGCCATTTCTTGATTCAATTCTGTCCTCGTGCCCAGGAAACCGTCGGAGCTGGGCCGGATTCACGGCATCTGAGCCCCAATCCGAGCTTCCTGGTGGCACTTTGGGAGACCGAGATTTTATAGTCAATCCCAGAAAGTTGGAGCATGGATTTGGGATGATAATTGCTGGGATTCCCTATACCTTAGCTTAAGGCCATGAGGATTCTAATGTTCCAACTTTAAGGCTTCTACTACATGGAAGTGGCTCCGCCGGTTTTTGCATTCCAGCACAATATGAGCACAGGGGTTCACCATCCGAGTGTGGGGCTGTAGGGGTTGCGGGTGAAGACGGCTGAGGTTTGGCATTTCGGGTTTGGGATTTAGGTGCTAACTTGTTTAGATTCCGGGCTTTAGGCTTTAGGGTTTAGAGGTATATGCTGCATCGGTCGTTTAGGGACCCCCTTAAACTACCCCTAAGCCATAGACCCCCAATGCCACAGACCCAAAATCCCGTAGCCAAGCTCAAGTCAGCAAAGCCCACTGCAGCTGCAGAAGTCATCGAGGAAACGGCGAACGTTCTATGCTGTAAACATGGTATAGCACTGTGTCAAGAGTTCGTCGTGGCGGAACTGCAGCATTTCCTTTTCTGCCCTGCGTACAGCCAACGTGGCTCCCCTCCACGATTCGATGTGCTCCAGGGGCAACGGGGTAGTGTCCCGGACGAAAAACCCCACTCGGGTGCTCTGGTTGCTCTTCGGCTCGTTTGTCTGCAAGCAGCAGGAGCACGAAAGGTGTTATTTGGGTCTTTTGGTGCCAACTTCGAGGTGTTCATGCACATGTTGGAAGCACAAGCGAGGGGACGCACCCAGGCAGTTTCCACTGTCCTCCGTGCCACCGAGACCGCCCAGGCAGCTGCAGTCACAGAGAGCATTCCACGTGTTGTGGCACAGCATGAAAGTGAGACCTTTCTGCAGAGCCTTCCGACACCTCATGGGAGGCAACTGAGTGCTTGGTTTGGGCCCGGGCTCCCAATGCCCCAGACCCAAATCCCGTAGCCAATCTCAAGTCAGCATAGCCCACAGCGCCTGCACAGTATTGTTTTTGGGCCCAGGCGCCCGATATGAGTCCTGAGTGCTTCAGGCCCCAAAACCCCAAACCCTAAGCTTCGTATAGTAATCTTTGGTCCGTAAAATCAGCACCCAAAGAACCTCATGCAACCCTTCCACAAGAACCAGACATAACACCGTTAAAGGGCCCTTTTAGGGGCCACTTGTGAGTTTTTTGGGAACGGTTACAGGAACCCGAATATTACCCAAAACCCAAAGCCCAAACCATAGACCCCACCTTCACCCCAAATGGCCTAGCTTCCCAGGGTTCCTTGTCATGCTTTCCTTATATACGTCCTTAAACAGATCGTGTTTTTCAGAGTCCCGGTAAACCCTATTTTCGCGTCCTTGTATAGGTTCTATAGAAACCCTATAAGACCCTACACCCTAGAAAGCCCTCATAAGAACCATCAGCTTGCAGCCCAAAGCCCAGTATTGCATCCTAAACCCTTCGTTAAATTAAAGCAAAACTCTTTTTTCTAAGCCGCTCCCCCCTAAACCCCCAAACCTTAAACCCTAAGCCTTCAAGCCTCCTTTTGGAACAACCCAAGGCAGCCGCCATGGCTCCAAGCAGTCTACGCATCTTCGCGGATGAATTGGTACAGTTTACAATTTTTGGATAATAATATCAAGGGTTTAGGGTTAAGGGTTTTAAATTATATCCCTTATCGACCTGAGAGTGTACGTTTTTGGGCGAAATTGGTCGCTTATTGATCTGAAAGTATATTTGGGGCAAAACCCCGCACCCTAAACCCCACCAGCCCTAAACCCTAACCCACTAAACTCTTACCCTTTAAAGGGACCCTACTACAGAACCCTATCTTGCGACATTGACCTCATCAACGAAGGCATTCCCGGGGGCCTTCCAGGGAGTCCTCGCAAGGACGGAACCCGGGGTCCCGCCAAGGCAGCAACTTCTTAGCATTTAAAGCATTTTGTGTTTGGGCTTTAGGGCATGGGTTTAGCATAGTAGGTTCGTATGCATGTATGTATGTACTATCTGAACCTGTAGTCTGTTGAACATGGGATAGGGTTGGCTTTTGGATAGGCTTTCGCCCTTGTGTTTGTGATGAAGAGGATGCCGCTGAGACGTTAAGCGCTTGATGATTTTGGTTTCCGGGCGTGGTATACGTCCATGGGCTTCATAGGGGTACTTGGAGCGTTTCTTACGGCATTGTCATGGGGTCCTCTGAGCATCTTTGTGGATTTGAAATTTAAGGGTTTAGGGTTTAGGGTAGGTGTAGTATAGAGTTATGGTTCATCGCCGGCTTTCATGGAATTCACACATTGTACTCATTCAGTAGATGCTTTGGCTGCTTTATTTTGGCTTCAACATTCAATTTGATGAGTGTCTAGTAACTTAAGGGCCAAGGTATGAACTTCTTGGTCACATGGTTTTTACTACTGTTGGTAAAGTGAAAAATATTACGGGATGGTGTAATTCCCGTCAATCCGCAACTTTGATCGTTTTGAGGCTTGTGAACGCCGCAACTAAGGCAAGAGGTCCGTTAGCCCCGCACGCTGAGGCTGAGCTGGACCGGTTTTGGGCACTTTAAGCCGGAACTTCTCTCAGAAAAGTTCTCAGAAACTCGAAAGAAGCGAGGCTTTGAAACTTAAACTTCCTTTTTTTGGGCTTAGGGCTTAGGGCTGAATGAATACAACAAGCAGCTCGAGAAGTCCCGCGACGCCTTGTTGGAGGAAGATTGCGGCGAGTCGGAATGTTGCTTCGCGTCATGGTAATCATTCGAAGCATGTCGACGACGTTACGCAAGCAGCCACGTTACCAACAAGCCCTCAGCCATCGCCAAGCAAATCAGCATGAGCTGCAACAGCATCGAGTTCGACCTTTGCATGATCACCAACAGCAGGAACGCCAGAATCATCATCATCATCATCAGCATCATCATCATCACCCTCGTCATCATCATCCGCATCATCATCATCATCATCATCAGCGACATCGTCGTCACCATCACCATCGCCAGCATCAATAGCAACAGCAGCCACCTTCATGGACCTGTCGTGCGCCATGCACACGACAAAGACTGTTGCTTCTTCTTGCACGAGTGAGCCTGTTTGAGACTCAAGACATCAAGGAACATGTCCCTTGGTGTCCAAGTGCCCGAACAGTAGACGTTTCCAGAGACCAGAGAACCCATTCAAAACAGCATAAGGGGTTTGGGGGGTTAATTTATGCATGTTATATTGATAACTTTAATAAGGACCCCAGAATAGTAAGTTAGACAGTGCTGGTAGGGACCCCAATGCTATAGTGTTTCAGACCTAGAATCCGACTGTTTGGGTTTTCAATCACTCTGGGATGTTTCTGTTTCTCCATTTTTGAAGCCGGCCCTCTCAGCTAGTAACCGAAACCATAAGCACTGAAGCCCCAAGCCGAAAACCCTAAAGCCATACTCCTCAAACCCAAGTCCCCCTATAGAACCCTCAATGGAGCCATCTCTAACCCTAAACCTCTAGCCCGACGCCCCGGAGCCCTAAATTCCATGGTACGGAACCCTGCCTCAGACGGCTGAGTTGGCTAGCATCGCTTGGGCTCCATCCGCTTCGGGGCCTTAGAGGAACTCCGCAGAAGCGTGGCTGGAGGATACTGTTTAGGGTTTAAGGTTTAGGGTCTGAAGTCTAAGGGCTTATGGACCTTTAGATAGTCAGAGTTTAGTGCCCGTAACCTTAAACCCTAACCTTATCAGCCCTGAACCCTAAATCCGTAAGGACGAGATGACGCTTAAAAGTAGGGGCCCTATATACCCTTATACTATGAATCCCTCTATATTTTATGAAGCTTAAACCCGTTTAGGGTTCATGTCGTCCTTACGCCTAAAGCCTAAACCCTAAACCTGAACCCTAAACCCCAAAACCCTAAACCCTAAACCTAAAACCCTAAACCTGAACCCTAAAATTATTCTTCCAAATCCGTCCCGTAGGTTTGTGCCTCCGGGGCTTTCGGCACCTGCAAAGCAGAACTGTGCCTCGATCCGCTGATGCCGGAAATCGTAGAGTTGAGTTTAGGGTTTAGGGGTTTAGGGTTTAGGGGTTTAGGGTTTGCGGTATGGGGTTTAGGGGTTTGGGGTTTAGAGAGTTAGGGTTTGGGGTTCAGGGTTTAGGGGTTTAGGGTTTAGGGATCGTGGAGTTTAGGGCTCAGGGTTCAGGGTTTAGGCTTGCCTTCTGAGGAGTGTCACGGTCCCTCGACATAGGGCTTGTGGGTGGGCCGAAGGGTTAGGGCCCTAAGCCCTAATCCCACCCTAAACCCTAACACGTTGACCCAAAAGACCTCAAAGTTGTACGTGAGGCGTGCGGTTTACATCTGACACGTGTCAGAGAGACTAGGTGTGCAGCTAACGGGCAGTTTGTAAGGTTTTGGTCTTCGGGTTTATAAGAGTGAGGATATGGCTTTAGGGTTTTGCGTTTGGGATATGACGTGAAGTTGTCAGTGGCGGGTATCTTCAGTGGATGGTGATTTGGGTAGAGGCGGATCGGCCCGCCCTCTGGAGGAGGTTTACGGGATTCCATGCGTTTTGCAGCTGTGAAAAGCGAGCTGCGATCCGGCGTGATAAGTGCCAAACCTACAAAATGGCGGTCGCAACCGCGGCGATATCCTAGAAACTAAGCCCCTGCAACCCCAAAACAAAGAACCCAAACCCAAAAACCTGTCAGGGTGTATCTATAGGGTTTATCATTTGGACACGCAGTAATGCTCGTCCGCGAAAACACATTTATACAGCGTATTATATATCGACATATGTACGTATGTATGTATACATGCGTGCATGCGTACATGCATGGTGTGTAGGTGTATATGTATGTAGGTAGGTAGGTAGGTAGGTAGATAGGTAGGTAGGTAGGTAGGCAGGTAGGCAGGCAGGCAGGCAGGCAGGCAGGCAGGTAGGCAGGAAGGCAGGTAGGCAGGTAGGCAGGTAGGCAGGTAGGCAGGTAGGCAGGTAGGCAGGTAGGCAGGCAGGTAGGCAGGTAGGCAGGTAGGTAGGTACGTATGTATGTATGTATGTATGTATGTATGTATGTATGTATGTATGTATTCATGTACGTATGTATGTATGTATGTATGTATGCATGCATGTATGTGCATGTTCTTACCTGTAAGAGTCTATGAGTATTTATAGTTGCTTCTCATATCCTAAGCCACAAAGCCTCAGCTGTATATCCGTTACCTCAGCATGAAGCTTTCTACATGCAATTCCACAGATTTCGCCGTAAACCTGGCAGACGGAGCATACAAAGCGAGTTGCATGTAAACACCGTAGACCCTAACGGCCCTAACTTCATATGAGCTGTTCAGCTATTGTGACTGTAGGGACGAACGTTTCGAAGTACCTATAAGGTGTTATAAACCGCCTAGACCTTCACCCTAAAACCCTAAACCCTAAACTAATTTAGAACCTCAGGCCGATGCTCCCAACAGCACCGAAACAACTTGCAAGCCCGATAGCCCCGAGATATCGACTCCCAGAACAGAAGCCCTGGGGTTTTAGGGTTTAGGGTTTAGGTAGCCACAGACCCGACAAAAAGAGTGGGATATGGTTGATGGTTGAAGGTTTAGGGTTGAGGGTTGAGGGTTCCTAAATTAGGGTCCTTGTCTTAGGTACCGATCCTAGGTCCGTGTTGGGTGCATTTTGTACATTTTTTTGTTATAATACAACCCAATAAGGATTGAAAGTGATCATTTTTAATATCGATCCGACAGGGAACCAGAAACCCTAAAGAAAGAGTGGGATATGATCCCATAAAGATAGGGTATAGCTGCGACTACCATAAGCTACTTTCTTGTAGGATCTTGCTATGTGCTATGAAGCCTCATATAGAGTTTATCGGGATCTTACCCAAAGAAAGTAGCTTTTGGTAGTTTAGGATAACCCTCAGCACAGGTGGTAGCTTTCAGAAGCCCGAAGCCACAGATCCCTTGCATCCCGCGCAGACATTTCAAGCGGAGATGGAGGAATGGAGACGCCGAAGCTGCTGCCTTGGCTGCTCTTGTAGCAAGATGCTGTTATATCTTGACGAAGATCTGGTAAACAGTTTAGCTGGTTTCGCATTATTATCGTTTCATGATTTTTGTTTCAACAGCTTTTCGGCTTAAGGTGGTAACGCAGGTTGATGTTAGAGGGAACAGAGATTGGGTTGTGTGGGACCTCTGTAGGACTGGACGGAACTCAGATTCTACAACTGTTGAGTTTTCGGGCTTCGTTTCAGCTTTGAAAGCTTTGGATTCTAGTCCCTACACTTATAAATAACCCTAAACCGAAGGAGACCATACGGAGTTCTTGGATTCGGCTATATTTCGACAATTCCAATTTCTGTTGTGTGCAGCGAAAGCCTTGGATGTTGAGTTCAGCATCCGTCCTAAACCGCTAAACAACCCCTAAACCCCTTAAAACCCAGAACCCCTAAACCCTAAACCCTAAACCTAACCCCTAAAGCCCTAAACAAACCCCTAGAGCCTAAACCCCTAAACCCCGAAGCCCCAACCCCCTAAACCTAAACCGTAACCGCACGGTTTCCGAACGACCGCTTTCCTGGGCTTCTGCGAGATGGGCATGGTTCGGTTCAAGACTTCGGCTTTGCGTCTCCATGTACACCTTTCGGGGCTCCTGCAAAGGATTCCTTTACCCTAAGGGTCCATGTATCCAAATAGTAGATACTTTGGCCCTAAAGTAGTCCCTATTTGGGTACTTCGGGGCCAAAGTATCTACTATTTGGGTACATGGACCCTCAGGGTTATATAAGGCCTCTAGTTATTGAGGGTTCTATAATCCATAGTACGATTCATGTTATAAATCCTACATTACCCAGAAAAAAGGAATATACCAGAATTCCCATGGCTTAGGAGTCCTCAAGGGAATGCAGGAGTTGTACCATCAACAGTAGTTCTAGTCTTAGGAGTCAGGGGTCCATGTACCTACCCATAGGCTCCAAAGTAGTTCCTTTTTGGGATTACGTTAAAGGATCCTAAATATGAACCACAAGAAGGAACTACTTTGGAGCCTATGGGTATACAGTATATATTCAGGCCTCATAGGGGGGCTCCTATATTAGGTACTTGTTGAGCTAAGGTAAGGTGCCTGAATTTGTCCAGTAATCGGGACATTTCGACCAAAACCCTAAACCATAAACCCTGGAGAGGCGCAGAAGCACGCACATAGATCCCAAACCCCGGAGCCAAGCTTAGATCCTTAAACCCTAATGGGTTTAAAATTTAGGGTTCTAGGGTTTAGGGTTACATCCTAACAGGCCTTCCCTGATTTTGAGTGCTTCTACAGCCACCATGCTTCTTCGTTTGAATGTTTCGGTGCTCGCTTTGGCGTCGCTAGAGGTGTCATTCCGAAGAACCGGGTGCAGTTCGTTGATCTTTGCTTAAAACAGGTACCCATAGGCCCCTAAGTAGTTCCTTTTTATGGTTTGTATTTAGAATCCTATAAGGGAATCCCAAAAAGGAACTACTTAAGGGCCTATGGGTGGAGCCTTCCTGTGAACATGACTATCTTGTCCGATGTTTGCCTCATCGTTGTTACTTCGGTCTGAAAATGCCCAACCATATAGGAATGTCGGTTTCTAACACTTGCCCATTCAATTTTCGAGGCGTGATGCTTTACTTCCTTGGTTGTTCGAACTTACGGTGGCTTGGGCAGTTGGATGCATAAGGAAAGGGTATTTGTGTATATGTATCCGTTAGAAGTGTATTTGCATGCGTATGTGTGGATCATTTCCGTTGGGATTGTTTCGCTGGCGATTGTTTCGCTGCACACACCTCTCCTTAAGGACGAAATGAGCCCTAAAAGGGTTTAGGGTTCATTTACCATATAGGGATTCAAAAAGATATAGGGCCCCTACTTTTAAGGGTCATTTCGTCCTTAAGGCTTATACTATCTGAATGCCTCAGCCTGCTACCCATGCCGCCGAGACGGGGTACCCGCGGAAGCCAAAGTGTTCAGCATCACAGGAGCCCTTGAGGGACAATAGGAGGGACCCCTAGAAACAAAAACCCTAATCCGAATGCCCTACATAATCCCTTATACCCTTTATATAGTCTCTTAGAAGCCCCTTTTTTCATCGCAAGGGTGCCTTTACGGGTCTCTCCGTCAGTCCCTAGAAGCCTTTGTTTTGATGAACCTTTAAATTCCCTTGCTTCAGATCTGGAACATAAAACCCTAAACCCTTTCAACACCCCATGATCGGAGGCCTCGAAAGGTGGGATGAAGGTCGGTGGGATATTCCCAAACAGTGGTCCTTCTATAAGGGATCCTTAATCCTACCTAACCTCATCCCACCTTATGAGGTCTCCGACATGAGTTCCTTCTCAGGAAATTTCAACTCCCGAAATTAACCCACGATTTTGGCATCGCTGTCCATCCCTCGTCCTGAACCCCAAGCACTGAAGGCTCGGCACACACACGCCTTGCTGCTTATCGATTCCGCTCTTGGGTTCTTGTTTCGTTCAAAGCGGGTTCGTGATTTCAGACTCAAACAAGACCTAAACCCTAAACCCTTAAACCCTTAAGACACCACCGGATCGACATCCCCAGAACAACGGGACGACTAAACCCATCGCACGGCACCCTAAGTCCAGAGCCACTCTAAACCCTTCTATCGATCCCTTAGATACAAGGAACCGTACAGCAACTCTCAAAAGGAGCCCTTTACCTCCAAAAAAACTTTCTGAACCCTAAACCCTAGACGTTTAGGGTTTTGGGTTTTGGGTTTGGGGTTTAGGGTTTAGGGTTTGGGGTTTAGGGTTTAGGGTCTAGGGTTTGGGGTTTAGGGTTTAGGGCTAAATCCTAAACCCCAAGCCCTAAATCCTAATTAAACCCTAAACGACAACCCCAAACCCCAAACCCTAAACCCTCAACCCCAAACTCTTGGAGGCGCCAGAACCCCTCTTTCTGTGAGTTAAACCCTAAAGCCCGCAAACCCCATAAACCCTAAGCCAACAAAAAGCCCCAAACCCTAAAGCCTGAACCCAAAAAGGCCCTAAACCCTAAACCCTAAGCCCAAAAAGCCCGAAACCCTAAACCCCAAAAGGCCTTAAACCTTAAACCCAGAAAGCCCTTAAATCCTAAACCCCAAAAAGCCTTAAACCTTAAACCCAGAAAGCCCTTAAACCCTAAACCCCAAAAAGCCCTAAACCCTAAACCCAGAAAGCCCTTAAACCCTAAACCCCAAAAAGCCCTAAACCCGGAAGCCCCAAAGCCTTAAACCCTAAACCCCAAAAAGCCCTAAAACCTAATCCCAAAAAGCCCTAAACCCTAAACCCCAGAAAGCCCTTAAACCCTAAACCCCAAAAGCCCTTAAACCCTAAACCCCAAAAAGGTCTTAAACCCTAAACCCCAAAAAGCCTTAAACCTTAAACCCAGAAAGCCCTTAAACCCTA
>CAJNJA010018966.1:0-10392 GCA_905231915.1 Symbiodinium necroappetens | reverse complement strand
GTTGCAGGAATCGGAACCTGTGCCCATAATTACAGCCACTGACACAGTTGCAACTTTTGTTGGCAACTATGGCGTTGCAGGTAGGGTTTAGGGTTTAGGGTTGCGTGACGATGTCAGGGCAAGAAGGAGCAGCGACGTGCTGCGCTGAGCAGGAGCACCCTCAACAGCGGACCTTCGATTGACAGCATCTCAGGCAAACGTACTGGCTATGCTCATCAACTGTGGCAGCATGATTGTTTTGCGGAGGTGAGGTTCAAACTGTTGTTTTGGTTCTGTGCGCGTTCGTTGTTGTCCTTGTCGCTGGAATCCTCGTCTCTGGTTTCAACGGTTGTCATGGCTCTTCGCAGCAAGCTGCGTATGAGCTGATTGGGCTCTCTGGGAAGCTTGGCCAACCCGAAGCCCTAAACCCCTAAAGCCTAAACCCGTGGTTGCAGTTGCAAGGGTAGAGCTTGGCTGGGTCCACGCCAGTTCAACACCTTACAAAGCCCTCTAGAGGCCTTTGCAACAATCCGAAACACCCTCATTAGCACACTTCAGAAACCCTGTGAAAGCCCCTATAAACAGCCCTAAACCCCAAACCCTAAACCCTAAACCGTATCCTTATAAACACCCGAGAAAGATCTGAACCCTGCACCCTAGACCGCCGAAGCCCCCTCCAGCTGAAACGGGTGCACTCCGATTTCCAGGTTGAGGTGACCATGATCTGGGAGCCTGGGTATTGAGGGTTTAGGATGAGTTTAGGGGTTTCGGGCTTAATCGGATCTTTATAGGGGTCTAGGGCTTAATACCTGCGATCCTTCTCTTTATGCATGCTTCTGGTGGCCTATATACATCTGAAGCCTCAGCCCAGCAGTTCGGCAGGCGATGCGGGCAAACCCAAAGGCAGCGAATGTTCAAGCTTTCGGCACATCTGCGCTGCAAAGCCCCCTGGCCGAGAGAACGGTGTTCGCTCCCCCAAAACCCTAACCCCTAAACCCTAAACCCTAAGCCCTAAACCCTTAACCCCTAAACCCGAAACCTCGGGCTACGGTTCGGGAGGAAGTTTGGGTTCACACCAGAAGCCCCGAGACCCCCAAACGTTTTTACTAGGTATCGATCGTTTTAAATTTCCCTTACCTTGAAGGCGACATGAACCCTTAGAAGGCTTAGGGTCCGCTTAGGGTCCCTTTAAAGGCTCTTATATACAAGGGTTAGAGGACGAAATGAACGCTAAAAGGGTGTAAGGTTCATGTACCACATGAGGATTCATAGTATAAGGGTATAGGGCCCCGACTTTTAAGGGTCATTTGGTCCCTAAGGTAGGGGTTCAGGCTTTTACAGGTCGGTCGTTCACGTATTGTTTAATATAGAGCGACACCATCTAGAGACTGATGATGGATCAACTTCTTATGGATGCTGGCACCTTGAGCTCTTGCAGGGTTGCCAAAGATAAATATCCGTAGATTTTCAGGATGCTCCTAATCGGTTTGAAGAGGGCCTTGTGAGCTGCAGGGTATAGTTTTTCAGTTCTCACGGTTTTGGTTTTGGAGGTTTTCAGCTGTTCAAAAAGTTTTGAGGTAAGGCCTGCTTGCAGGATCGGCAGTAAATGTAGATTGTTGGCTGCTAGGGGTTTGGGTTTGGGGTTTAGGGCTCGGGGTTTAAGTTTTCTGACCGTACTAAACCCGATCACTTAGAACCCTTTTCGAACCGTCTTGTTCAGAAGATTACTGGGAGGGCAGGGGACCTAGTAAGTAGATATGATATGAAGTCGAGTTACAAGTACCCTAAAAGGGATTCCAATTGGGGTACTTACAAGTCTGTAAAATGAAGAGTTACTAAGTCCCCCCGACCCTCCAAGTAGAATAAATCGAACCCTCTAGATCCACAGAAACCCCAAACCCTACCCGCAACCAAAAAGACCTACCTTTTTCAGAAACTATATATAGAAACCGAAGACGGAACCCTAAAAAGGTAGGTCTTTTCGGTTACAGGTAAACCCTAAACCCTGACTGTGACCCCAAACCCTACAAAATAGTAGGTTATGACCCCTGAATTCGAGGGTAGAACCCCTAAAACGGTAGGGTTTTGGATTCCCAGGTAAACCCTAAACCCTAAACCCCTAAACCCTAAACCCTAAACCCCTAAACCCCTAAACCCCTAAACCCTAAACCAGGAAAACCCTAAACCCTAACTGTAGGGCCCTTCTGGAACCCGGAAGCTTCCGATCCTCCTAAACCCGAAACCCTCGAACCTGAAACCCCACCTGGACCCTAAAGAACCTACCTTTTTAGGGTTCCTTCTTGGTTGTTTGGGGTTAGGGTAAACCTTAAACCCTAAATCTTAAACCCTAAAACCTTAAAACCCCGAAACCCTCGAACCCTAAAGCCCTGAACCTTAAAACCCCGAAACCCTCGAACCTTAAAAAAACCCTAGGAGCCCCACCTTAGGGGCCGACTGACCCTCAAAAGTAGGGGCCCTATACACTTGTACTATAAGTCCCTATATGGTCCGTTTAGGGTTTAGGGTTTAGGGTATATGGTATATGAAGCTTAAACCCCTTTAGGGTTCATTTCGTCCTTAAACCCTAAACCCTAAACCCTAAAGGCCCTAAACCCTAAAACCCTAAACCGAGAATGGAAGGTCTCGCGGTGCAGAACGTCGACAACGTCCGGCGCTGTCACAAACACAAGGCAGTCTTTCGGTTCGGGTTTTAGGGTTTAGGGTTTAGGATTTAGGGATGAGGGTTGAGAGTTTAGGGTTATGGATAAGATTTAGGGAATATGGTTAGGGGATTTGGGTTTAGGTATAGGATAGGGTTTGGGTTATAGGATTTAGGGTTTAGGACTTTAGGGCTTCGGGACTTTCACTCAAGGGGTTGTAATCGGGATCCCCCCCCACATTGGGGGCGTATGGCCGGAGCGGCAACAAACATCCTTTGCTTTTTAAGGCGGATAGAGTTGTGGGCTTGCAGGCTCAAGACTCAGTAGGCGTTCAGGTGTTGGAGAGTTTGCTTAAAAGGATCAAGGGATGCAGTAGGTAGGTTCTGATTGGGCTTTTAGTTTACGGGCTTAGGGCGGTATGTGGGATGCTGCTGCTGATGGGGATGCTGATGGGGAGCAAGATGTCGTCAACCACCGCCACCATAGGTTTGCAGTTTGCCACTTCGGTGCAAACTTGTTCTTGATGTCGTCAACAGAATGGGTTGAACCCCCGCACCTTGGATTTTGATTTATACGCCACATCATTCAGCAATCGGGAGGGATAAATGTAGCAATACACGGACCCACCCGTCTTGCCAAGCATGACTACGTCATTCCACGAGTGACCTTTCATACGAAGCTTCGCCGTATCATGGCTGAGTAGCCGCAAGAAAGAAAGAGATGTTGGAGATGCTCAGATTCTTCATTTCCCTAAACCCTAAACCCTCAACCCTAAACCCTAAACCCCTAAAGGGGAGTTGTTGACCTTCACCTTGTCATGGTTGAGTAGCTCGCCCCAAAAAAACTTTGGAGAGCTTGTTGCCATCGTGCAGCCGGGAACAAAGCGCAAACTCTGGTCAACCCTAAACCCTAAACCCTAACCCTAATGCCCTAAACCCCTAAACCCTAAAGCCTAAGCTGGGTTCAGTCTTGCGAATCAGAGCAACAATTAGACAGCGGAGGCCGGCTTCACCAGGGGCTACACCGCCCCTGAATTGCTTAATGCTGTGCTTAGGGTTTAGGGTTTAGGAGTTACAGATGAGCACATCCGCACTTCTCCGGCAACGGACATCTACTCCCTGTGGCTGGCAGCCGAAATTGGGCTGCCATCCTAAACCCCAAACCCTAAACCCTAGGGCTGTCTCAGCATCTCTCCTCCTGGTCGTCCATCCGCTGCAAGCATGCGTGGAGGGCTAGCATGCATACAATGGTGGAACCCCGGACCCTATTGGGGTTTAGAGCTTGCGGTTTAGGGGTTTTAGGGTTTAGGGTCTAGGGTTTTTAGGGTTTAGGGCTTTTAGGGTTTAGGGTAGTGGTCTTGCGTAGAGTTTCTGGGCTGCAAGGCCCTGGATGTTCTCGTGGTCTTTTCCCGGCTCTCGGCCAAGGAAGCCGCCCGAAAATCTCCTCCCACCCTAAACCCTAAACCCTGAACTCTATAAATCCTAAACCCTATTCCTAAACCCTTAAAACCATTAAAACCCTAAACCCCTAAAACCCTAAAACCCATCCGTCGGTTCAGTTTTTAAGGCTTGGGTCCTAAGGCCCATCAGGGCCCCCGAAGCATAAAGTCCCGAAGGCCCCAGGCCCCCCTTAACCCCTACCGAAACCCTAAACCCTAAACCCCTAAACCCCAAAGCCCTAAAGCCCTAAACCCCCAAACCCTAAAACCCTAAAACCTACATCTCTGGGGTTCTTTATCATGCTTTCCTTCATAAGGGGGTCCTGAGAGAAGGTAGCTTTTTTGGGGGTTAAGGTCAGCCCCAAGCCAGGCCCTCAAAGGAACTTCAGGGAGCTGAGCCCTAAACCCTTCAAGGAGCCCCTTAAAGGAACTAAGGGGAACTAAAAGCCTAAACCCTAAACCTTTCAAGGAGCCCCTTAAAGGAACTAAGGGGAACTAAAAGCCTAAACCCTAAACCTTTCAAGGAGCCCTTAAAGGAACTAAGGGGAACTAAAGCCTAAACCCTAAACCTTTCAAGGAGACCTTAAGAAAAATTCAGGGAACTAAAGCCTAAACCCTACACCCTAAACCCTTAAAGGAGCCCCTGAAAGGGAACCTTGGAGTCTTTCGATGCCAAGAGTCTTTCAGGAACCCTGAGACAACCACCAACGAACCTTTACACAACCCGGGTTTAGGGGTTTAGGGTTTAGGGTTTAGGGGCTTAGGGTTTAGGGGTTTAGGGTTTAGGGGTTTAGGGTTTTGAGTTTAGGGTTTCGGGTTGTCAATTCCCATAGAGGAACCTGGTCAGAACCAGCGCCCCTGTACCGAAAGTAGAACTGCTAGAGCCTTTAATTTCACGACGCCCAATAACGAGTAGCACTAAAGCCCCAACCCTAAACCCCAAACCCAAACCCTACAGCCCTATAGCCCTAAAGCCCCAAGTCTTAGTCTTAGTCTCTCCTCTGGTTTCTTCGAGAGGTGGTGGACCTTGTCGCAGCTGCCATGGAGGCCCCCAGAACGCAGATTCGACGGGTATAAACCCCTACCTTGACCTTCCAAAACCTACTCTTTTTGCAGGGCCCCCCAAAAAAATCCATATTAGGGGTTTATAAGAAGAACCTACAAAAAAGTAGGTTATGGTAGCTTAAGGTAGTAAACCCTAAACCCTAGAGTTCTGGAACCCCAGCACCACGCCTGTGGTGTGATCTGGAGCACTGGACTTTTAATGTAGGTACCTGAATAATTAGAATAGGGCTTCGGGGCCCCCCTAGTCCAATTATAGTATAATATACCCCAAACCCTATTCTAGTTATTAAGGCCCCTATATTACTACATTGCAGCGTGTTTCCTCTGGTGCAAGGTCTTCCCCAAGTTTGCTAGGTAGACCAGTGGTGCCGTTGTAACCTTTTGTTTTGGGCTCTCGTTTTCAAGACTGAAGTCTACAAAAAAAACGGGGGCGTTTTATCTTTGCAGAACAGGATGCCGCCGAGGATCCTAAACCCCAAACCCTAAACCCTAAACCCGGTCTGGAGCACTGTCCTCTATGTGGGAATTGGGGCTTCGGCCCCTCCTAGAAGGTTGTTCTGGATTCACATAGACCCCCTGTTTTTTAAACCATCATTGCGTAAGCAGGGATCCTACTATTAAGGCCTTTACAGAAATATATACTTGTTAATGTTCGACTCGAACCCTAAACCCTAAACCCTAAACATCATCCGGGTCTACATGTAGCGAACAGTCGATGGCAAGAACCCTGCCTGCTGCGAGAGCAGGAAAGGCCCTGGAGCCTCGCATGTTTTTGTGAGGTGTAGGGTTTAGGGTTTCAGGGTTTAGGGTTTAGGGTTTTAGGGTTTTGGGGTTTAGGGTTTAGGGGTTTTGGGGTTTTGGTGTTTAGGGTTTAGGGGTCTTGGGTTTAGGGTTTAGGAAGTGATATTTGCACTCGAGTTATTCAAGGTTATTGGGCCTCTACATCTTTGGAGGCTTGGGCATGTTGCTAGGATTTGGCTGCTCTGAACGATGGAGTTCTCAGACGATGGGTTCGGGGACTTAGGTTTGGGTTGTGGGGTTTTGGGCTTAGTTGAGGGGTTGATGGTTTAGATGCTAGTCACTAAACCCTAAACCCTATAAACCCTAAACCCTTAGCGACGGTTCTGCAACCTGCAGGCGCATCCCTACTCGTTGAAGTTGCGCGAGTTTGGTGAGTTGCCGGGGCCCCGCCTTTGGTTGCGCAACTGCGGGAGGCTATGGGATCCAGTTCTTGACTGAACCGGAAACCTCTAAGTTTAAAGACCCAATAACTTAGTTCCCAAATACCCAACCTTTAAACTTTTTGGGTTCTTATAATTTAATAGTAATCTGAAAGTTTAACCTTTTATGTTCCTGGCTTACGGGGGAAGTAATCGAAAGAAAGCATCAGGCAAAGTCAAGACGTGAAGCAAGAACGGCAAGCCTATCGAAAGCCGGCCGGAGCGGGATGAGCGAAAACGGCGCACGAAGGAGAATGCCGCGGCTGCAAAGGCGCAGCCTGTCCGCACCAAAGAAGATTGAAGAGCGCAACGCCGAGCACGAAGCCGAGGTGCGTGCAGCTGAACGCGCCGCGAGCCGAGCCAGCGAGGCGAAGCTCGAGGATTAGGCTTCGGGCCTCAAACTATGCCATCATCCAGCTTTTTTGTGGCACATCCTCTCCAAATGCCAGTCAACTAGCATCAAGCTCCAGGAGCTCAAAGGAACGAGCAGCTCATTGAGAACCATGAGTGGAAAGTCGAGTCTTGTCCGTTTTATGCGCTAGCATGGCACTTTTTTGGTATCTTTTCATGGTTGACTACAATCCAACAAGAAACTACGGACAAAGTTACGGTATGTATCGTAAATACTCGTCGACAGCTACCATACTCGCCTGAATTTACCGCCCACAGCTAAATATTGTTAATAGTCTGTAGACACGATAATAAAACAAGCAGGTATTAGTGTTTAGGATATTGACGTATAGGCTAGTAGTCTGGGAGAGTATATGATTACCGGGTACCTGGACCCTTAGGGTAATATACTGCGGTCTGAACAGGTAGTGACTGTTTTCCATTGTTAACATTTAGTCTCCCGTGCACGTATACTATTCCGAAATACACCGCCTCCGAAATTGCATGGCCTTTCTTACAAGTCCCATCAGGGAAATGCAAGGCTAACCACAGGACGTCACAAACCCCTCATCGAACCTTGTCGCATCTTCAATATAGCCCTAAACCCCAAACCCCAAACCCTAAAGATCACTACGACCAGAACCCTCCGAAGATATCGAGAGCATAATATGGTTTCGGGCTTTGGGGGTTTGGGTTTTGGGTCGAAGCGTTGCCGGTGCCTTTCCTTAGCGTTCCGACTCAAACTACAGTAAACCCCGAATAGTTGGAAACCGGAGTAAGCACAAGCAGTATCCATTTCTCTTAAGGATTGAGGCGATTGGGCCAATTGGGTTTCCAACTTTTGGGCTTCTACTGCATAGTGAAGATAAGCCCTAAACCCTAAACCCTAAAACCCTAAAACCCTAAGCCCTAAACCCTAAAACCCTAAACCTTAAAACTCTAAACCCTAAGCCCTAAACCCTAAACCCCGAAAGCCCTAAACCCTAAATTTCGAGCTGTCAAGGCCCGGATTATCAGGCTCTGAACCCTAAACCCTGCAACCCCTCAGCCCTGAACCCTGTTCTCAGCGTTCAGGCCCCTATGTTATATGTATATATATATATACACACACATACATATATATATATATATTATATTATATATTCACTTCTCTGTTTTCGGGCTTGGCTTTGGGGGTTTAGGGCTTGTGGTTTCGGGTTTTAGGGGTTTCGGAGCCGCTGGGGATGCAGGTTGGAACCTCAACGTGACACGAAGCCCTACCTGAAAAGCCAAGTAGCCCAACAAAAACAGACTACCATACCCTAGAGTAGCCCATAATTGGCTCAAAGTAGCCCCTAAATACAGACTACTGGCTTTCCAGGTAAGCCCTCAACCGAAGAGGGTTTAGGCGTTTAGGGTTTACCTAGACCCCAAAGAGCCTACCTGGTTAAGGACTTACGTAAGGAAATCATAATAAGGAGCCCTAAAAAGGGAGGTTCTTAAGGGTCCAGGCAGGGTTTAGGGTTTAGGGGTTAGGGATGTTCTTGGAGGGTCGGGGCTCTTAGTAAGTAGATATTAAGTAGAGTTATAAGTACCCTAGCAGGGATTCTAATTGGGGTTATGAGACTTATAAGTCTTTAAAATAATCAGTTACTAAGTCCCCCGACCCTCCAAGTTTCTTGCAAGCCGAGGTTAACGGAAACGATTGAAGGCTGAAGTCTTTCAGTCGATCGCCACCCTGACCTTTCTCTCTTGGGTCTTAAGGTGGGGATCCCGACATTCCTACCTACGTACCCTTAAGGGTCCCCGGACGGATTTAGGGTTTGGGGGTTTAGGGTTGAGGGTTGTTTGTGCGAGCTCGGGCTTGTGATCTCTACAACCTCAGGCCGCAGCAAAAGCAGGAATTTTGGCAAGAACCCACGGTGTTACAGGCTGATTGTCGGGCTTCATAAGATTTGAAGAGTTACATAGCTTTTTTTTAAGAGTTCTGTGACTGCTTTGAGACCCTAAACCGCAAATCCTAAGCTTTCTATAGGGTTGAAAATCTTAAAGCCTGCCAGTTGAGTTTATGTTCTAAGACATGTGATAAAACGGATCCTTGAAAACTCATGATACCCTCTCTTCCGGTTCCGCATTTCTTTGCTTTAAACTACCCCACAGCCCGATTCTAATGAATAATGGCCGTGTATTGGAGGATTTGTTCTTTCATTTTCCAGGGTTTGGGTTTCAAGCGTTTCAGAATTGAGATAACAACTGGACACTGGTACTGAGGTGTAGGGGTTAGACATCTCGGACGACAGGCCGTAGACAACAACGTTTGCCAAGAAGCCACCAAAGCTTACGTTCAGCAACCGCCTGATACCCCGCCAAGGCCCTGAACCCGAAACCCTAAATCTTAAACCCTAAGCCCCAACCCTAAATCTTAAACCCCAAATCTTAAACCCTAAACCCTAAGCCCTAAGCCCTAAACAACCCTAATCCCGAAACCCGACCGAGCCGCCTTTAAGCTACGGCTGTTGCACCCGTAGCCCCCCAAATCGGTGGCCAAGAGGCCCCTCCAGACAACTACTTGGAGGATCATGGGACTTAGTAAGTAAGGTTAGAAGTACCTTAATAGGGGTTATAAGTCAGTAACTATAAGTAAGTAAGGTTATAAGTGCCTTAATAAGGGTTTTTGTAGTTATAAGTATAGCTACCTTATTTATAACCCTAGTTACTAAGTCCCATGATCCTTTAAGTACCGGGCATCGAGAAAGCCGGTAGATAATCCATGGGCTTCCACTGTAAAGGGTTCCTTTAAGTTTTGGTTTACGGCTTAGGGTTTTGGGGTTTAGGGTTTGGGGGTTTAGGGTTCAGGGTTTAGGGTGTAGGGTTGGGGGTTTCGAGATTAGGGGCTTAGGGTGTGAAAACTCGCATAAAATGCATCCCTGTAAGGGTATAGGGCCTTTGCTGAAAAGGGTCACTTGGTCCTCAACGGAGGGACGTAGAGAGTCGCATAAGACCTTGAACACTGGTAAAACCGTTGCAAAACGCTCATAAGTCCTTCTACAACTTTTGTCAAACCCCCAAAAGCCCTATGCAAAGCCTAACGAAAGCCCTACACACCTTAAAGACCCAGAGCACAGTATCAGGGAGCGGAGCTGTTAATGATTTCCGGGGCCCGAGACCCAAAGAACCGGCCCATGGCTTGCAGCCGTATGTCTTTCGGGGTTAGGGGTTTAGGGGTTTAGGGTTTAGGGTTTCAATGCTTTGATTCGGGTGGTTAGGGTTTATGGCTGAGGTTTTGGCTATGGTTACTTTCTTTTATTTCAATAACGATTATGATTAATTTCCATGATTCTGAGTATGACAAGAACATTCTTCTCGTTAGAATTCTTATTTCTTTTCTGATTCTTCTTCTTCTTCATATATTATATGATTAGCAAGTATATTGCTATTGTTATTATTACTGTTAATATTTTGCGATTCTGTTATGACTATTTTTGTTATTCTAGTAGTAGTAGTAGTAGTAGTAGTAGTAGTACTGTTGATGGACGAAATCCTGCATCGATTTTCGGTTCCGGCCCATCCCTTCCAAACCCTGAATCTTAGTATTGATGCCAAGCCGCTCTTTAAAAGAGGCATGTCGGCGAATGGACGAAATCCTGCATCAGGTATCTGC
>CAJNJA010018965.1:0-10393 GCA_905231915.1 Symbiodinium necroappetens | reverse complement strand
CCCTAAGTAGGGTTATAAAGTATAGTATTAGGGGACTTATAACCCCACTTAAAACTACCCATGAACCTCCAAGTATAGGGGGATGTGCAAGGCTTCGGGCGTTGCGTTTTCAGCTTCGGCCTGGGGCCTTAAGGGATTCTGGGCTCATGCCTTTGGGGATGTAGGATACCGGGCAGTGAGATTTAGGTTTTTGAGTGAAGTCTAGGGATGGGAGTTTTGGGGTTTCTATTGCCTGAGAACTATAATGACATCTGAGGCATCTTGTCTGTTGTCCTTGCCACACTTCTTCTTTGAGTTCTTATCATTGTCACTCTTCGCCATGCCGTCGCCAGTGCTCTCAACAGCAAATTTCGAGCAGACCGCCGCGGACGGTGCAATTGTGGCGGCCGCTTCGGTCGACGAATGCGGTGCATCCGACATGTACCCAGAGAACCCAATACCCCTTAATTAAGGAATATAGCCTTAAATTATAGGGGCCTTAATATGATGATGTAAGGTGTATATTCCTTAATTAAGGGGTATTGGGTTCTCCGGGTAGTCCGCCAGCTCGAACCTGGTGGTCGGCGCCTCACTGTCACGGTCGCGGAGCTGACGGTCAGCGTGCCCGAAAATGACATGGGGAGACTGGCCGGGGGGGTTTTCCTGGGATGAGGCTAGGCAGGATTTGGGTGTGTGAATCTCATGCTGCCCGAAAGGTCAGATCCTGCCCCGGTTTACGATGCTGATACGGTCCGGGGGTATGGATTTCAGCTAGCGCAGTACGCAAGAAGTATGAGACTGCAGTCGGCAGTGGGTTCTCTTCTGCAGGTGCGGAATCTTCATGCAGCGGACTCCCCACATCATCCTGTACACGAACTCCACCCTGCAGTGACCCTCGTATCTAAGGACTGCGAAATTTATTAAACTGAAAAACACTAAACCCTAGGTTTGACATCCTCAACCATGAACCTTCAGGGCCCAAACGTGCGGCGGTTGCGACACTTGGCTCCTTGCAACTGTTGTGGGCTATTTTCGGTTTAGGGTTCAGGGTTATTCGGGTTCATCAGCTTTGGGACTGCTACGGCCAAGGCTTTTGGGTTTACATTTCGGTTTGGGCTCTTGGGGTTTAGTGCCATTGCTGTGTCTTTGGAGTGCTGAGGACTTGGTCACTTTGGGCACGGTCTGAATATTACGGGGTGGTGGTGCTGCAATATATTGGACCTTTAGGAGTCTGAATCATCTTGCAGGCATATTTCCTTGCCCTCCCAATCCATAATACACTCCCCAGACCTATGTTCTAACTTTCAGGCCCCTACATCTGGGCACCAGTGTTGGCTGGCTTCTGCAGTAACTATCTACGACAAAGTTGGAACTCGGCGTGCTCTTGCCGGAAATTCCGAAACAACTCATAAGCCACAGAGCCTAAACCAAACAGAAAACCTCAAAACACGCGATGCCTGTATTTTAATTATTTAACCCTAAACCGCACAGGTCAGACCTCGTGAAGCCATGCCTGCCTACCCCACCCCCCAAAAAAAAATCTGAATAGACTTTACGGGGCAGGGATGATTTCGGCAGGGTTGGGCCCAAAGTGCTTTTAGTATTAGGTGGTGTTGAATAAAAAGGGGGAGTGGTTAATTGTAGTTCACTCACTTTTCGTAACCCTAATCCCTAAACCCTAAACCCTAACTGACCCCAAAACCCTTTCGCCTGGTTGTGTTTGGATACCCCTAAACCCTAAAGCCTAAACCCTAAGCCCTGAACCCTAACCCTAAACCCAAAACCCTGAACCCTGCGGGTGCCACACTGAGCTCCGAGCCAGACCTCTGAGTCGTGCGAGAAGTCCGGCCACCTGTCGCCAACCTTTGGGCAATACGGTTGATGATATAAATCCTGCATTACTAAACTACGGGAATAATGGTATATTCCTTATTATCGGTAATGCAGGATTTGTATCATCTAGAGTTTTGGGCTTATATAATTCGGAACTCCGTTATTATTCTAAACTGTAGAAACATAGACTCAAACCTTAAACAATCTCCAACAGCCCGATATCCGAAACCAAATTTCCAATTCCCTTTTAGGGTCTCTGGCACTAGGAATTAGGGGTCTCAGGTGGTAAACCGCGACCGACCCGAATTTGTAAAGCCGGCATTTTAAAACCTGATTAACGGTTTAGGGTTTAGGGTTTAGGGTTTGATAGGTTACAAGCAGTAGGGGTTTACCACACGGGTTACTCTTAGCAATAGTGTAGACCAACAGGGGTGCTATAGAACCCTAAACCCTAAACCCTAAAAGGCCCTAAACCCGAAATGCTCCGATATGTCTGGCCTTGGTGGAGCAAACCATCCAGTGCAGGCTGCGAGGGGCACAGCCGCGCGCTCTGCATCTCGAACCTTTGGGGGTTTCCGGTTTACGGTTGAGGGGTTCAGGGGTGTAGGGGGTTTAGGGTTTAGGGGCTTTAGGGGTTTAGGGTTTAGGGGCTTTATAGGGGCTTTAGGGGTTTAGGGTTTAGGGTTTCGAGTGTTGGTTTAGGGTTAGGATTTCAGGCTATGTGCCGACGCAAGGGGTTGAAGGTTTTACACCCAGGATTTCGGGAAGCCATTCCTCTTGAAAGAAAGCATCCTATAACCGTTTGCCGCCAAGGGCAAAACTTGTGGGCAGATTTCTTGAAAGAGTCTCCTTTTTCTTTCGAGCTGCACCCGTATCTGGATTTGAGTCTTTCCCAAAGCTGCAGGCAATCATTTCGGCGCCAAGCACAAGCGGTTTTAATGTTTTGGGTAACAGGTGCTAAGCACATGAAACCCGGCTAAGACAGAATCCACCTTGTACTACATTCGTCATGCTTAGACTGACCCCCCTCATCATCGCCGACATCGCCATGCTGAGAGCAACGAGATGGAACATGCTAAACACGGTCTAAACCTGAACCCCAAAGCCGCCATCTGCGCCACCGTCGCCGGCACCACCACCCCAAGACTGCTCCGGTCGCTAGCAACTGCTATTGGAAAATCGCTTGCTTTCTCTATTCGTGCGACTATGCTGGTTGCATGGCATAGTATGACTGTTCGTCTTAATTGGCCGTTCACAGCTACTGCAGCTAGTGCCGACTACTATGACAAGTGCTACTACCACCACTGCTGCTACTGCCGTTGCTGCTAGCTACGACTACGACTACGACTACGACTACGACTACGACTACGACTACGACTACGTTTACNNACTACTACTACTACTACTGCTGACAATAAGAATAAAGAATAGCACCTCAAACAATGATGGTAATATTCGTACTAAGACGAATGCAGTAATGAGAAATAATGATAATACCATAGTAGTAATGATAATTTGGTAACTAATAACAATCAGGTTGACTTGTTTTGTACACACCCCCACTCGATTATAAAACTCGACCCTCAAGTATAAGCCCCCCTCAAGTATACCCGATCCCGGGAACTCAATACTGATCCCGTCCCTGGTTCCTAAAAAACACTTGAGTCCCTTTTGTCAGCCCTTCGAGAGTCGCAGCGAGCGAAGTAGTACTCGCATCCCCCCCCCCCCCAAATAATCATTCGCCTTTTTGAATGGCCCTGAAACAATCCAGGGGGGGGCGGTTGCTAATGCGCAAGTCAACGTTAATAATAACGACACGGCGACGACAACAGCTACTACTACGGCGGCGACGACGACGACGACGGTTACTTGGTGATCTACTGCGGCTGCCGCTGCTGCTGCCGCTGCGGCTGCTGCTTCTGCGCTACTACTACTTCCGTTACTGTACGATTCGCCTGGAACTACGACAACTTCGCACTCCTACGACTTGAGCTGCCATAGCTGCCCCGAACTACTCCAAACCTCGCATTCAATAGGTCTAAGCTCGGAGGGGATCTTGGCTTCAGCAGAAGCATGCTGCCGAGAAGCAACATGCTGCAGCTGCTTTGCCAAGCAACAACTTTGGTCGTGGCCCCTTGGAAGCGTTTGAAGGGCATGGCGTTAGGCTTAGGGTAGACGGTTTAGGCTCTGCATCTGGATATGTGGCCAAAGGGTCGTGTCAGCATCGCTTAACCCCGTGACCGCCGGGTTTCAGGCACTTTGAATGCTTCCCTTGGTGAACTTCTTGTAAGACCGTCATTAGGCTGGTCCCCAGTCCACGAGATCTGAAGCCGTCTACGCACCTTAATTATAAGACACCCCCCAAAATTCTAAGGATTCAGCAAGCAGGCTAAATCCTCAACCCCGAAATCCTACACCCACCCCTGCACTCCTCAACTCTCAAAGCCCTGTACCAGCAGGTCAAATGACCCAAACCCTTTGCAGAGACCCCTGAATAGAACCCCTAAGAGTACCGAGCCAGTACACAGCAAAACCAAGACAAGTCGTAAAACCCTCCATCCTCAACCTGAAGCCTAAACCCTAAACATCCCTAAGCCAAGCGGCTCAAAGCTGCTGACCAACTTTCCGGAGACAGATTTCCGTGTTTTCTCAACTCGTCGAAGAGCTCCTGCCATTCACAGGCTTCTAAACTTAGCGTCTTTTCTTTAGGGTTTAGGGTTTTTATAGGGTTGACGGTTTAGGGTTTAGGACGTAACATGCAGGGCTTCGACTCTAGAGCGTACTTCTGCGCACTGTCTGAAACACGTTGCGTACCTTGCTGTATGGTGATGTACCACCAGGCAATGTGTCATACTGATGTGCTTGGCTTCGCTCCGCCATGCCATCTGACCACGGCTAAGCTAATGTAGTTCTGGCAAAACAGTATTTAACACAACCCTTGACTCCTAAACCTAAACCCCGAACACTAAACACCGAGGACGGGGGAAGAAGGCGAGGGAGATTCAGTCTCTTGTGCGCACCTATCCCTCCTGTAGCTTTCAAAGCATCCGATTGCTAAACGCGGGGCCTGCGCGCACTCTGGGCAGGATCGCATCACCAGGTTCCACACCCGCGCGTCCGGAGCAAATTGCTGCCTCTATCGCAAGGAAATTGAATGTAGCTTTAGGGCTCGGCGGGAAGCCGTGATCCGAGCTAGGGCCGGTAAGAGCTTAGAAGTACACTGTTCTTCAGCACGTGTTTCTTTTCCTGTGTAGCCGGCACTAATCGCTGCAATACATCATATCAAAAGCAGGGATTTCCAGTAAGTCAATCCACTAGACCAGAGCTTCAATCCTTAGCAGAAAACAACAAAACAACTCGATCCGTACCGGCTTGTTCTCAGAAGCTTCCCAGGGTTAAGGGTCTGGGCTTATGGTTTGGAGTTCATAGTCCGCGTCTTGCTCTGGCTACTTTGGGCGGTATCGGATTCTTCATGACGTGATCCTGAACACGAAACCACAACCTGCACGAAACCGCGTAATCTAGACCCCTGGCCAAAAAACCAAGCCCTTCAAGAAAGCGGGTCTACATTCAATATCCCATTACAGTCCTCATGTATTTAGAGTAAGCTCTACTGTAAACCTGACTTCTGAAGTTTCAGGCCCCGATATTATAATCTGTAGAGCCCAACAAACAAAAAAACGTCATTCTTGAACCCTTATAACGCCCCCCCGAACACCCTACGGCACACCTACACAACCCTCTACAATACAAACCGTGTAAAGCTTTCCATACATTCTCCAGACCATGGTCGAACTCTCTTATCGCAAGGTCACCTGGAAGCCTGAGCCGCAACCCTAAACCCTGAGCCGGAAAATCCTCAAATAGACCCTAAAGCAATACAAAACTCCTATGGACCCCTTCCTTAACCCTTCAAGACACCCTTGTGGACCCTTATATATAGGACTTTTAAAAAGGTTTAGGGTTTAGAGTTTTATAGGATCCCCAAGAGGCACCCTAACCCGACCCAAGGGCTGAATCAACAGCAGATGCCTGCGGAATTGGCAAAGTACCTGCAGCGCAATCGGCCAAGCCTTCCGAACAAGGATTTAGGGATTTTTAGCGCTAAGGTCTTCTGTTGTGATGTTTTCTTCAGGCGTCTATGTTACACTCCACAACCCTGAAACACAAACTCAAAAGGTCTGAAGCCTAACCTGTTTCCGAGGAGCTGGAGTGGGGCCTCTCTCTCTCTCTCTCTCTCTCTCTCTATATATATATATACACATTGCACACATACATATTGTACAGGTGACATCTACTAACAATCACAATAATATTGGTATGGTAATCTCAAAATGATGCATAGCCATAAAATACTGGGAAAGTAGTAGCAGACATATGAACAGCAAAGATAACAAAATAAATAATCATAGTCATCATACCCACATGCAAATAACAACATAATAACTACAACAATGAGCATGATACCACTGACGGTGACGTTAATGATTGTAAAAAAAACATTACTAACAAGAACAACAATAACAATCACATCACAGTAACAGTAACCATGATAATAATACTAAGAACAATAACACTCATGAAAACGAACACAATCATAATAGTGAAACAATGAACATGCTCATAAACAACAGCACTTATACTAAGAATAGCCATGCTACGATCAATAACGAACAATAATGACAACAATTTTCATGGGCTTAGTCATAATACTTGGCTACACGGACTTTTGAAGACCTGAACACAACTTCTAGCTTAAGGCTGCCGTTGTGATCTGTGTACACCCCGCGAGAAGAACCGGTGAACTTTACATCTTTAAGCCTAAATAGGACTGTGTGGCCACACTTTTGGTGCACTTACAAGGCCTGGGGGTATCAAATACTTCGGTAACATTCCTTAGGTTATGGTGGGGAACAGAACACAAGCGGTTTCAGGGAGATGGGGTTCTGGAACCCTTGCAAAAACCTTGATTGCAAAGCCCTATAAAACCAATGAAGAACCAACAACCTGTTCAAGGCGTGTTTTGTCAAGCGGCTTGTAAGGGGCTATGAAAATCATGCACTAACCACTAAAACTGCTCTCCGCTTTCGGGGATACTGCCCTGAAGAATTTGTGCTTGGGTGGTAGGGTTGGGTTTTCGGCAACCCAAAAACGTCCTGAACCAAGCCAATACAACCAAATGCGTAACCTCCTGAAAGGCAAGAACAGTCAAGGTGCATGTATGTAATTATGTATGTAGGTGTGTAAGTAAGTATGGAAGTAAGTAAGTAAGAAAGTAAGTAAGTGAGTAAGTAAGCAAGTAAAGTATGTGTTTGAGTAAGTAAGCAAGCAAGCAGGTAAGCAAGTAAGTAAGTCAGTAAGTATGTCGGTAAGCAAGCAAGCAAGCAAGCAAGCAAGCAAGTAAGTAAGTATGTATGTATGTATGCATATGTGCACGCATGCATGTATGTAAAATGTACATATGCATAATAACATGCATATGCATATGCAAGTACCTATACATATAAACATACATATGCATATACATAAGATCCCTTAGGCCATGAAACAGCCTGCGCAGCATCGCTCGTGTAGGCCACAGCACGTAAGGTCCGACAATCGGCCTCGCAGCGTATTCGCATACTATAGTTAACTATTGTACATTCTACTACAAGAATATCTTGAGGTATATAATAGTATATATTACAGCACATTGCAATACATTCTAGCATTATCTAGTATATTCAAGTATACTGTAGTACGTACTATATAATTATATTTTCGTACAGTCTAGCTGAAGACCAAGGAGCGACGTCAGGTCTGTTTTGGGGTTGGGAAGGGTTCGTGTTTTCGGGTTTCGGGTTTAGGGGCTGAAGGATTTGAGAGCTTAGGACTTAGGCCTAAAAGGGTTTAGGGCTTACTGGTTCCCTGTTGGTTCCGATTTAAAAAATGATCATTTTTGATCCTTATAAGGTAAAAAATGATCATGCTTGATCCTTATTAGGGTTTTTATTGTAACAACAATGTAAAGTTGTATCCAACAAGGATCCAGCTAAGAGGTTCAGGGGTTCGGCGGTTCGGTGCCCCCACCGGCGTTAAGGCTCAGGCTTCCTTCTTGGTACGGCGGTTGTGAGTGTCTTGGCTTGAAGAGTTCGGGAAAGCAACCAGACAGAGTGTCCTAGATACTGTAGGATTTCGGAGTGGATGGGTTACATGATATGATATTTGGATATTTGGATAGTTCTGGAAATCAGGACCTCCTTTCAGCCCTCCAACATAGTACGGCACCCTTATAAAAGGGACCGTAAAAGGGGCCCTAACTTAGAGAACTGCCCAATTTGGAAGGCCCAGGGTTCAGTTGGTCGAGTTTACGGTTCATGGGCAGGTTGTGGCAACTGCTCCCCCGGCACCAATAGGTAGGTTTAGGGTTTAGGGTTTAGGGTTTAGGACCTCCTGGACAGCTAACCCCGGGAACCCCCCGGCGAAACCTCAGCGGCATGCCGGGCAAAATGGAGTGACAGCGCCCAGAAGTCGCGGCAGCCGTTGGCCTAAATGCGCATCTGGTTTCAGGGAGGCGACTCTTGGGATCCCCCCCCAAAAAAAAACAAGTCGGTCGTCGTATCAGTAGAGTTGATAGTTTGTATTTTGGCTTTCTGTTGGAAGGCCTCTCTACTCGACATCTTCCTCGACTTATGTAAGCTTAGACAACCTTTCAGGTTCTTCAAGTAGGCGGCTTGGCGCTTGAGCCAGCATCTTAGGGCGCAAAGAGGCGCCAAATCCTAAAGGCACGACTCGAGCCGAGTTTGAGGTTTATAAGCGGTTTAGGTAGGGGCTTAGGGGGGTTTAGGGGTGTTGGGTTGGGCCCTAAACCTCATCTGAATACAACGGGGTGCTTATAGGGTACCGTCGTACCCTAAACCCTAAACCCTAAACCCTAAACCGGGTACCGTCGTACTGTGGTGAACTGTGGATACTACGTGCACCACACTATGCAGGAGTCAGCGAGCCTCCATTGAGGAGAAGGGTTTAGGGTTTAGGGCTTAGGGTTTTTAGGGCTTTTAGGGCTTTTAGGGTTTAGGGTTTCTGTGCTTACTTTTTGGTTGTTCTCACCTGTAACCTCTTCTTCAATAACCGGGTTCAAGAAAAGCTCGAACTTCATAAGCCAGACCACATATATAAGAACAAAAAGATAGAAGTTCTCCCACTGGCTATCTAAGTATACCCTGAACTGCTGATTGCCGCGTCGTCAACTAGGGCTTAAGGTGTAAGTTGCAGCCTGAATTTGAAGCTCCAGTGAGGCTTAGGCGCACATTTTCGTGCCTGTAACAAGGGATATGGAAACTGAAATGAAAAGGTTTAGGGTTTAGGGCTCAGGAAAAGCATTCCTCACATTTCGTTGTAGCGAACTCTATGCAATCGTCTTAGGACCAGGGATCCTATGAGAACCGCACCGCCCTACTGACAACTGTTCCAGCTGAACACAACTTGGAGAGGTCGTGATATCCAAGGCTAGGCGTTCATATTTTATGCTTCCAAGGTCGGGGCTAGGGCTTGTGGTTGTTCGGGGTTTCGGGTTCTGGGGTATTGACACCCGGAAGGCTATGATCTCCTGGCGGCAGCCCTTACTCTTGGGCTTGCTTCTTCAAAGCAGGATAACCGAGCCTGCAGACGTGCACACAGCCAGCTCTGGTTTTCTGACGACATGGAGGTCATCTTCTCCAATCGTTACCGCCTGGAAAAGAGGCAGATCGTCGACACGAATCGTGAGTTAAACTGCTATTTTTTGCAAGCTGTGCATTTATATGGTACCTCAAAACTGGCTATCGCCAGATGCAGACAGGCTGGCATACCCTCGCGAGACCTGACCGATGAATTTCCTTTCTTCCAAAGCAGATGCAGATACTGCCACCGTTGCTAGCCCCAAAGGGTCCTATGCACCTAAGTAGTAGAATGTAGGGTTTCTGTATTGGGAATTATACAGGATCTATTGGGAGTTGCTACTGATATAGCTGCTGCTACTTCCACGCTAGGATGGAGCCGCCCATCCTACGCTGTCGGCTCTTGTGATGGTCTTTGCTATATGAGGCTGATGAGGCGGAGGATCAACATAACCAGAACCGTCATGACCAGATATCAGGTTAATCTGTGTTTCCGGCTGCTATGAAAATAACCGCATCCTTCCCTCGATGCTTGCGATGAGGTTTACACCCCGGGGCCGAACGTCTCGACCTTTGGGGCCAGACACTTTCGGAGTAGGGTTTATAAGGGTTTAGGGTTTATAGGGTTTAGGTTTTAGGGCTTATTAGGGTTTANNTAGGGTTTATAGGGTTGAGGGTTAAGATAGACACGAATTCCCCCATGCTGGCTAGCGCATGCCATTCAGGAGCCTAGGGGGAAGAGGGTGGGGGCAGTGGTCGACTTTATTGCTCAAACTAGAGACTAGAGGGTCTATCGCCCCTGAGGGGTGGTGGTCTTGATGATGGTGGCGGCGGTGGCGGCGGTGCTGGTAGTGGTGGGTGGTGGTTGGAGCGGCGCAGGTGGCAGGGGTGGGGTAGCGGGGGTGGCGACGGTCGGTGTCGCGGTCGGTGTGTGTGTGTGTGTG
>CAJNJA010018964.1:0-27528 GCA_905231915.1 Symbiodinium necroappetens | reverse complement strand
TATATATATATGTATACAATATATATATATATATATATGTATACATATATATATATATGTGTCTGTGTGTATGTATATATATATATATATATATAGAGAGAGAGAGAGAGAGCGTTTCTGCTGGGGGAGGTGTAAGACATGGGCAATACGTTTGAGTCTTTCAGCTCGGGCTGGGGAGGTTTGGTAGGTATGAAACAGAGACCTTTGTTTAAGCCGGAAAGGTGTTTTTTGAGTCCCTTTAGGGTTTAGTGTTTATATAGGGTCTGTCTGGGCTGTTTTTAAGTCCCTTTAGGGTTTAGGGTTGAGGGTCTGTTTGGGCTCGGGCGTTGGGCTACGGAGGTAGGGGCATGCCAAGGTTCTGTCCCTAGCGGCTCACACTCGAGTTTTCCAAGGCAAAATGAGTCGTCATCAACGGAACCCGCACAGGGAACCTATAGATCCAAATCCTTGAAGCCCTCCAAACCCCAAACCTTAAACCCTAAGCCCTAAAACCCTAAAGCCCTAAACCCCAAACCCTAAACCCAAAAAAAACCCTAAGACTAAGACCCGCTACACTCCTCGCCTCTGGGAAGCCCACCCTAAACCTCCGGGGAAAGCCCTCAACTCGAAACAGTGCGAGTTCTGTCCAGCTGATCGATCATCATACGGAAAGGCCCTAGAACTGGCGACCCAGATAGCAGTGTCTCGTATTTTTTCGGCCAGCATGAAACTGATATGACGAGCCTCAACGTAACTTTAGCAAACCATCGAAGGTGACATGGACAAAGATGCTAAAGCTTCTGGCTGAAGGATGAGAAACGCGGGGCTGTCAATCCCAAGATGCATGGCCTGCAAATAGAAGCTCCCTACACAGAGGAAACATAGTTTCCAACTATCTTGGGGCCAGGCCTCCCCCCCCCCCCTCTGGGTTTAGGTTTAGGTTTCAGGGCTTAGGGATGTCTAGGGTTTAGGGTGGCTACTGTGCCCACCTTAAACCCTTCGAGCCTGACTGTTCAACCCACAATATACCGTCTTGCGATTTCTTGCGTGTCTTTGTATTTTCTAGACAATTTGTTTTGCAAGTGACCCGATATCGAAAGTAGTAGTTAATGCTGTTTAGCCCTATGCTTCCAAAGACCGTACAGTCAGGGCCCGAGACCCTTTAAGGACCCAATAATAAGGTCCCTGGAAGCATAAGGTACGATAATTCTTTGGTAGCCTTGACCAGGTCAGGGAGAGAAGCCGTGGGAGCAACTGCGAGCAGCGCTGCCCGACAGTGAGGTCGCCCTGCTTGGTGCGCTGTCCGTCTTGCGTTGGGTTTAGGGTTTAGGGTGAAGGGGCTTAGGGTTCAGGGTTTAGGCGTGAGGTCTAGGGTGCAGGTTTTAGGGCGCGCCCAAAGACTCCAAAACCCCTGACTAGCATTACACCTGAAGTTATAGAGGGATGCTTGATATGATCTTGACTAGGATATAGTAAATTTCTTGGTTGAAGCTCAAAGTTTCGGGCATAGAGGGCAGCAGCACTCTCAGCTCAAGGCCCCCCGAGTCGCTGAACCCAAGGGTCACCTACTGCACTAACCCCGCATTCCTCCCTGAATGCCTAAAGCAGCTCTCAAAAATTAGCAAAGATTTAGGCGTTTTGTTTAATTCCAGAGTACCCTATGCTTCCAGGGACCTCATTATGCGATCTTTAAAGGGGTCAAGGCCCCTAACGGTGGGTAGGGCACACGAAGGGCCTAAGGGTCCGGAAGAATAGCTGCCTTGGCGAACCCCGACTCTAGGGCTTGCGGTGAGGGGCTTAGGGTTCAGGAGTTTGGAACCCTAAACCCCAAACTCAAACCCTAAACCCTAAACCCTAAACCCTAAACCCTAAACCCTAAACCCTAAACCCTAAACCCAAACCCTAAACCCTAGTGTTGTTGACGACCGCAAAAGCCTTCAGGATGACAAGACTGCCCTTTCCGCTCTCGCGTGGATGCCTCTTTCCATCTCAAGGATTCTGTAGTACCCTAAGCCCTATAGACCCTAAACCCTATACCCTAAACCCTATAGACCCTAAACCCCATAGACCCTAAACCCTATAGACCCTAAACCCTATAGACCCTAAACCCTATACGATAAGCCCTAAACCCTATAGCCTATGCCCTAAACCCTAAACCGTTGGATCTTTCCAGCTCACACCCCGGAGTTTGGGTTCTAGCTGGGTGTTTGCAGGAGCCAGGGTTTTGGGTTAAGTCGTGAATTGGGCAGCCAGGGTTGACAGGAGAACTCGCGTTCTGCGCGTCAATGGCAGGGACGATTGATGCCGATGTGGTTCATGGGTTCATCACCCTGGGTGATTTGGAAGGCTTGCGAGCATTCGCACCACTCAACTTTGACTGGTCCCAGCCTCTAGGCGAAGACCAAGTGCCTGCACTCATGCGCTTTGTTGACTCTCATGCCTTGTGTGAGTCAGCTGCTCAACAAAGTGATAATCTCAAGATGGTGGAGTGGCTCCTGTCGGTCGGAGCTGATCCGCAACAGAGGGTCAGGGACGATTTCGGAATGGCATTCACGTTTGGAAAACGGAGCAACCCGGAAGAAACGGAGATCCGTGTTAAATGTCGTGGGCAATCAGCCATTTCACTGGCTTTTGCTTGGCTTCGGGAAATGAAGAAGTGCAAGGGTAATGCAAACTGGACAAAACCGGAGCAATACCTGAAGCAACTCATTTCTCTTTTTTCGCGCTCATCCTCCCAGCAGAGTCTCCGGAGTACAGATGTTGCCGTGCCTCAGAGTATCGTGGACTTGTGGGAGTGCATGCGGGACTTGGCCGCCTCGCACAACGTGATCTTCGAGAGTTCAGACGGAGAGGTGGCGGCGAATGAGCACATCCTCGCCGTTGCTTCTCCGGTCTTGAAGGCGATGCTTGAGTCTGCAATGACGGAGGGCACGAGCAGGCGCATTCAAGTCAAGGATTCCCCGTCCTCCGGCATCTCGCTGTTCCTGGATGTTCTCTACACAAGCTCGACTCGCGAAGACCCCGACCATAAGACCCTTCTTGCTGCTTTGGACTTGGCGCACCGCTGGCAGGTGCACAGCGTCGTGCAGATCTTATGCACCGCACTGCATAGCATGATCGATGCCAGCAGCTTCGTGGCCATCGCAGAAGCTGCAGCTCTCAAGGGACTGGAGACACTGGTGCGAGCATGTGCCTCCTTCGGCTCCACAGATGAGCACGTGCAAGCGATGCTTCAGAAAGGCGATCTCCCCGTGGCGGTTCGGAAGCTGTTGGGGAAGCCGGAGCATCAAAGCAGTGAGCAGCAAGATACGAAGAAGCGGCGGAGATTCCGGTCTTCATGAGCAAAAGCTCTTTCCTCGAGCATCATGTTGCTTTCTAGAACTCTAGTCTTCCTGGCTGACAGCGCAACACAACTTCGGACTGCACTTGTCAGTCATACTTCCATATCATGAAGAAGTTAAAAAGGAGACTTCTTTACCATACGTGGTGGTCTGTGGTGTCACGATGTTGCAGCTGAAATGCCAGAAATGCCGATTCCTCGAGCCGCAGACTTGAACCCCTAATGCAGGACTACCCCGTCCCCAAAACCCTGTAGACCTAAGTTGAAATCATCCCTCCCTAAATCCCAAACCCTAAGCGCTATACAAACCCCATTCTGAGATTGTGCCGAAACTTCTACTGTAGGCTCTGCTCGGCGTTGGTTTCTCGGCATTGTCGTTGCGGAGTGTTGAGTTTAGGGTTTTCAGGGCCTCGGGATTCCTCTACACAGGTTTCAGGATTTAGGGTCTAGGGCCTTACGTGTGTGTAGGGCTCCAGGCTTCGGTGATTGAGACCATGCATCAGGATGCCGGACCGAGGGATCCTTGGATGCGGGTTTGGGAGTGTAGGAGGATTCGGCCATGAACTGTTGCCTGGTGGTCTTTGAGGTCGGTTCGTTCTTGGGGTGTCTGAGTGGGAGCTTCAGAGTTTGGCCCCCAACAGGCAGATCCCCGGATGAACAAGCCCACCCTCCTTTCTTCAGGCCGATTATAGGGAGCATCAACAGACTAGGTCTACAGTCCCAAGTGTATTTCTGGTAACTCATCATAAGATCCCCAAGTTACTGTATTCATTGAAGCCCAGAAATTTTAGATCCACTTAGATTACATATTATAGTCGGATCCGGGACCCTCGCCGCTGATCGAAATAGCTCATTTTAAGAGGATCTGTTCGTTAAGGCTCCTGTTTTGTTTGTGGTTTGGCGTAGCGTGGCTGAGCTCGGTGCGGATCTTGCCAGGCCTAGGGTTTGGCTGCAGGTTGATTGATATTGGGGCCGAGGATGTTGATGGGTTTGGCATTTGTGTACTATTGGAGATGTGGGACTTTAGAGGTTCTACAGTAGCGTTTGCAAGATTTCAATTCAAGAGCTGGGTGTTAGCGTCTACCAACAGAACTGACACTCCAAAGCACGCTTCTCTGGCTGCATATCCCAATTGCCGAAGCTGTAAAGCCCCCAAGGAGTACATTCCAATTTTTAATTGGAACCTCAGCGTCCGTCAGGGCCTCGTACCCTTTGGCCAAAGCATCTCCTTGGGCAGTTTGCCTGACGCCAAGAGAGGCTGTAAGGGCGTAGGAGTTATTATTACAGGGCCCTTAAGGAGTTTCGGGTCCTAACTAGAAGGTCCTTGGAAGGGAGTAATATAAAGGTCGCAGCTTGTAGGGTTTACGTAGGGCGTTCTATTGGCTCTGCAGCCTGATTTTATGTGAGAAGGGGGTAGCTGGAGCTTGATCGATGGTTCCGCGCTGGGTATGTTTAGTTTAGTGTTTGAAAACTATGCGGGAGGTCACTGGCAGCGATTGGTTGACCTTAAACTCAAACACGAAGAAGAGCCCGATACCCAAGTTAAAGCATGTTAAAGCCAAAGCGAAGACCCTAAAACCCCAACAATTAAAGCGTAAATTACGCCCCCCCGCCCCCCCAAACTCCAAGACGGCAACATAACCGAGACCCATGAGGGAACCAAAGCTCTAAATCACGAATCTGTGGAAGCATTTGGCGCTCACCGTCTAACTGAGCTCTTGTTAATTAATGTAGTTTAAGTTGTTATTGTAAGGAAACCATACTAGTTACGAAAAGATCCCTATTTTCGTAGTTTAAATCAATTCCCTTAACAAGAACCCAGATAAGGGCTTTGAGAGAGCCAACGAGTCATCCCGTCGCTAGCAAAGCTTCCAGGTTTCCAGCAAGACCCTGAAATCGTACAACCCTGCAGAACCCGATCCTAGACCCTAAACCCTAATTCACCCTAAATAAACCCTAAATAAACCCTAAATAAACCCTAAACCCGAAAGCCACATAAGCCCTGAGGCCCCAAAGCCACTCAGTCCCTAAATGCCTTGCGAATGTCAAAAAATCACTAAAAAAAACCTTATAGACCCTATTTTCGGGTTTAGGATTTATTTTGGGGTTTATTTAGAGCTTAGGGTGTAGGGTGTAGGGTTTAGCCGTAAACCCTGAACCCCAGGTGCGCGAAAAGGTGGGCCTTTCGACCTGAAGCCCGCAACCTTAGATCCAGAGGCAAATGCCCTGAACCAATTTCTAGGGGTTTAGGGGTTTAGGGGTTTAGGGTTTTGAACTTTGGGGTTTAGTTTAGGGTTTTACCCTAGACCTTAAACCCCAAACACGAGGCAAGCAGAACTAAAAGGTTGCAGTGGAGACCACTAAGGATGGGCTTTTGTTCCGGCTTCGCCCTGAAGAAGGCAGGGCCCAAGAAGCAGATGTGGCTGTAGTTGTAATGTTTTGTATCCCCAGATTTCTTCTCAGGGTTCCAAATGAAAAATCGAAATCCGAAGGTCCTATGACTTAAATACTTAAAGGAAGCTTATGGCATTCGGGATTTGGAGCTTCGGGGTGTCGGGTTCCGGGCTCGGGGCTTGGGATTTAGGCTAAACCAGGCTTTGTTAAGGTTCCATGTAAGGGTTGAGGCTTAAGGTTGAGGGCTTTAGCCAAATTGAATTAAGTAATGCGTTTAGGGCATGCGGCGGAGGGTGCAGTGCTCGAGGCCCTTGAGGCGAAGATTTTCATAGACGCAAATCTACCATGGAAGGCTCGATATAAAGTGAGACTAGAGCGTGGCCTTCCATTTTTTCTTATGGTGCAGCGAGCTAATTGAGGCCTGATAAACCCTATAATTCTTGACCCTCACCCCGAAATCCTAAGCCTCACAGAGACCCCAAAACCCCCAGTTTCAAACCCTAAACCGCTATAAACCCTAAATCCCCTACACAACCCTATTCTAACCCTAAACCCTAAACCCTAAACCCCTAAACCCTAAACCCTAAACTACGTAGCTGTGACACCCTCTACCCGAGTAGGTCGGGCGAGTTGCGGCCGGCCTCTTCGGAGCCCTCTTCGTCTTGGAGCAGGCGGCTTCTTGAGGAATCCCTTTAGGGTAGTAAGAGGGTTTAGGGTTTAAGAGTATACATAGTAATTCGGGCATTCAGGGTTATACAGTTAGGCTTAGCGTGTTTTCGGGCTGCAGGACGTAGGGGGTGTAGCTCTGCAAAAGCACTTCTATACTGTGGCGTTCGGGTGTTTACACCATGGCTCCTCAGAGCCTTTGGGTGTGAGGCCGTAGTTTAGGGCATGGGGAAGCCCAATCTTTTAGGAAGGGCATTCGGTGGTGTGCAGAAAGAAAAGAAAACTTGGCAGCCATACAGACGTTCTCTGTAGCCGTATCTGTTAGAGTATATTTGTGTTTTGTAGAAACCTCACAGCAACAGAAACACTTATGTAGGAGCCCAGAAAACCGAGACATACGAACCGTTAAGACCCAGAGAAAGCCCAGCCGCACTTCGTGTGCTCCATTCTCATATCCACTGTGACAACGCATTCTCACACGAAGCACCACCACGCAAGTCAGTTCATAGCTATAAAAAGCAATGGAGTGTGAAATGTGTCGAAGACTCCGCCAATGCTTGTGTTCCTGGCAGGCCCTAGCTTACCAGGGCTACATCACCGTGCTCGCCGGCAGCAAGCATTGCCGAACCCTAAACCCTAAACCCTAAACCGATTTAAAGGCTAGTGTCCTGCACCTCAAACCCCAAGTTTTGAAAGCAATGAGAGCGCCACAAGCCATAAACCCATGAATGCTAAACAAGTAAGGTTTTAAACAGCTAGAGGGTTTGACTCACCTTTGGAGTCTCAACAGTTTAGAGTAATCGTACCAATAAGAACTATTATCCATGTGCTTCTTTGTTAGTACTACTTTCACCACCATCATCATCATCATCATTATTAGTACTTTGACTATAGCAACAACTTTATTATTGTTTATATGGTTCGAAAGTGTTCTGATTTGGGAGTTCTGCTTGCCTTGCTTCTTGTTGGCACCGTGTCTCATGGCCGTTCCATCTTTGCGGGTCGGGGTTGAGGCTTATATGGCTGTCCGGAATGGTCCAGGTACCCATGTAGTCTAGGGCCAAAGTATATGCCTAATGGGTACATGGGTAGTTCTCTAAATCAGGCTACATTTTAGAGTCCTTATTATAAGGGTGCTGTACTATGTTGGGGGCCTAGAAGGGGACCGTAATTTAGGGAATTACCCACATGGACCCGTTGGGTTTTCGTTGAGGAACTCAGATTGAGTTACCAGAACAACAAGGAAGCCACATGATCTATGACGCTTCCTTTTTATGGCGGCTCACATTAAGTTCCTGAACAAGAAATCAGTTGAAGCTTTTGGGCTTGGAAGCTAGAGCACAGGGTTTTACATGGCTTGGGGGGGGGGGGGGGGGGTGGTCTACCTAGAGCATCGTGCTGTACCCCGTTTCTGGAGCTACTGCAGTTGAAGACTTGCATAAAATGTGGGTCGTATTGATGGGCAGTACCGTTCTCCATAGCAGGGAGTCCACAATTTTCGTAGTTTTCTGCGAAGCACACATGCCGTAGACCCTGAGCATGAACATATGAGCAAATGATTGCAGAAATGTAGGTAAATGTCGGAGAATCCAACCCTCAGTGGCATGGATGACGACGATGATGATGTTGATGAGGGCGACGCAGAGAAGAAGGCGAGCATGATGATGCGTGCGATGATGAAGAATGACCCTTAAACCTATAAAGACCCTACGTCGTTTCTAAGCAAGTTTGTTGCGGTGGTGCTGATGACACCGGTGCAAACGAAAACTACAAGGTAGCACGAGTAGCCAGACAAAAAAAGACTACAACCGCAAGCAATCTACTTCCCCCGCCGTGATCCGAGTAGACGTTCACCTGGACGACCTAAAAATAACGTCTAAGTCTGCAGCCAAGGAATTGGGAAAAAGCCGAGCCTGTGCCCCAGACCTTGACCTTGACCTCAAGCCATTTGGGGTTGCAGATTCAAGCTCCGGGGCCTGAGGTTAAAGTGGGAAATCCTCACAGCCCGGACCCTCCTACTGTTGATGATATAAATCGGGCATTACCCTAAGGACCCTAAACTACGGGAATTCTGGTATATTCCTTAATATGGGCAATGCAGGATTTCTATCATCAACCGTAGTATCTATTTGCATACTTCCCCACCCCTAAGCATCCCAAATGCACCTAGGTAAAGCCTGCAACTCGAATCCCAAGCCTCCGGCACCAGGGGCTTCGTACGATTGCATCCCTAAACCCTAAACCCCTAAACCCGGCCTAAACCCCCCTAAACCCTAAACCCTAAACCCCTAAACCCTAAACCCCTAAACCCTAAACCCCTAAGCTCCTCCACCCTAGACCCAGGATGTCTTGGGATCTTGAGTCCTAAGCTTCGATATATTTCTTTTAAAACAAGTAGGTCTTTTGGGCCAGAGGTGTAAAGTAAACCCTGAACTGTTAACCCTGCAAAATTGTGTGGAGGCAGTGCGATGCATCTCCCAGGGTGTTTTCTCGCACTTGCAACCGCGCTCAAAATATGTGATCTTTTCGTACGAAGCCGTCTACATATATTCCTCAAGTTATGAAGTTACAGCTCTGGGTTCGTGACGGTTCGTGACCTTCTGCACCTCATGGACGGTGCACTGCTTGGAGGTTCATGGGTTGTCAAAAGTGGCGTTAAAGTTATAAGTCCCCGGATTTACCATATAACTGCAGATATCCTACTTATAACCCTACTTATAACTCTACCCATGAACCTCCAAGTAACCGCGCTGCGGCTTTTACGCCCTCTCTCACCGACACTCACACTACTGCAGCAGCGAACTCACAGAGCCGTGGCTGCTTTCGTAGAGGGATTGCATTTTAGGGTTTCGGTTCGAGGGTCTCGGGACCATTTGCGGAGTTTTGTTTTGTGCTGCTGGCCTGTCCCTGCCTTGTCACAGGAAGGACCTGATCACCGTACTGGATCTGAACAAGGACAGTCTACAAACACCGGTCACATACAAGGCCTCAACATTGCGGCTAGACGAGTGCCAGATTATGGCTCTGTCGTTGCAGGAGTGTGTAAATGCCAGATCTGTGTCTATATATGGGTAGTTCTCTAAATTAGGGTTTTGCATAAGGGTGCCGTACTATTTGGGGAGTCTAAAGAGGGACCCTAATTTAGAGAACTGCACTAAGCCCTGAACGGTGGCACATAACTCATGAATCTCTGTTTGTTCTGTTTTGTGGCATCCATGGTTAGTAACACCCTCTTCCCGGGAAGCCGAGTATGAATGTGGTCGTTATATGGTATGCACGGGCGTCTTGAAGGCTGTCTCTCTCTGCCTCTCTCTCAGTCACCCATCGTGCTGTCTTGTTCCGAAAGAGCATTGTTATGTTATTGCCTGCGATGAGAATGACGACGGATACAAAGACACAACAGCAGCAAATGCGAGTAGCGGTACGATTGCCAGTGTTAAGTCATGGCCATAGGCGCTGTCTCCCAACTAATTACTATCACCGCCGTCGTCACTTTGATCGTAATAGTCGTTAGCGTCGCTTTCTTGTGATGTACCATAGAAATCAATGCCACCATCAACACGATGATAGTATTTGTCACCCGCGATGCAATGACTATAGCAGAAGTTCCTAAGTTTCGAAAGGTTAGCCGTCCCCATACCGTTTATGTGTTCTCTCTGCCTTTTTAACCAGGATGGCAAGTTCGACGTGAAAGACCTGAATGACGGCTACCTGCAGTGTCTCAAGGCTGCCAGTGACATCCGGCTAATTTAATCTTTGCAAAAACCAACCATCCACGCGATTCCAGAATTTTTACAATAGAACTTTCATCTTGCTTCATAGAAGGCAATACAACATTGTATATGACAACATAGTATCGGACAACATACTATAAGACAACATAATATGGGTAGTTCTCTAAATTAGGGTCCCTTTGTAGGTCCCAAATATAGTTCGGCACTCCTTTAAAAAGGACCCTAAAATGGGACCTTAATTTGGAGAACTACCCATGTCAGACAACATAGCTAATATGTTGTTGAGCTCTTTGGAACCCCTCAGGGCTGTAGGGTCGATGGCAGGTGCTCCAGAACAACACGGCGGGCCTTTCGGGGGGCTTCGCTGGCGGTTTCCTCCTGGGTGCCCGGGCCTCGGGGTTTGGGGTCTAGAGGCCAGGGTTTAGGGTTTAGGGCTCAAGGTTTAGGGTTCAGAGTTTAGGGTTGAGGCTTGAGGGTTTAGGGTTCAGAGTCTAGGGTCAAGCAGGAAACCTGAAGTCTAAACTTCAATGAAGTCCCAGCTCCAAGTACTTTGAACAAGAGCAGGATGTCCGTAACACGTTTGTGCACCTCTAGACTTTAAATTGATTTGAATCTCGTTGCAAACTTTGTATGTAGAAAAAATGCAGTATGGTTGCATGTATGCCGTGTTTGACAAGAGCCTTACAAATCCAGAGCCCTAACCGCCAACCCCTGACACAAGAATTTCAAGGGCCCTTGAAACAAGAAGCACACTGAAACCCTGAAACATACATCAACACCCTAAACACTGAACCAATCCTCGAACCTTACTAACTTAAGCTTTGACTCTAAACCCTAAGACCAGAAGATACTGAGGCCCGGTACGGCTGAGGCAGAATGGGATCCTCTTTTGCCGGCTTCCGGGCGTCGAACAGGTCTAGGGTTCAAGAGGCTTTAGGTTTCAGTGATACATATATGCATATACATATATATATATAAGTGTGGTTTAGGGTTTAAGGGTTCAGCTTCGGGTTTCATGAAGGTTTAGGAGTTCAGAGCTGTAGAGGAGTTTTGGTCTAGAAGGCTCTAGGTTTGTCGCTTTGCCGCTTCACAAGGGATTTCTGGGTGTAGGCTGATGCGACAGCCCTTCGGCGTTGAGGGCTTGCAGGGCTTAAGTGGCTTGTAGGTTTTCGCATGCCGTTTTCAGTCTTGACGATCTCTGGGGTTCAAGGGATTGGCGGTTATAAGCGGAGTTTTCGGTCCGCTAATATAGCTCACAACTATAGCTATCCTACTTACAACCCTACATAAAACGACCCATGAACCTCCAAGTAGGGTTAGTTTTAGGGTTCATGTTGTAGGATTAGCGGTGCGCCTGGGGCAGGACCCAGGCCCCGGGTTCGTGTCAGGTGTACTATAGACCCACGATCAGTGGGACTTCGGGGGCATGACATATTATCACCAGGGCTTGGGGTTTAGGGTTTAGGCCACTGCAATGGGACTTCGGGGGGTATGCTACATTACCATGATAATTGGGATCCCTATAAGGAAGAAAGGATCAGGAATCATTGAGGCCCCATAAAGAGGCTACAGGTTGCATGAATGGCCTGTGAACAAAGGAGGCTTGTCTTCAATGTATGATATAGGAGCCCTAGCAATTAGAATGTGGATTTTGAGGGCTGATATGGTAACATCATACAGGATTTGTAAGGAAATACATAGTTTTCCTGACAACTCCTATATGATGTTACCCATTCAGCCCCCAAAACCATATTAAGCTATTCCGGCCAATCTATTGCATGTGTGAAAATACCCCCAAGCTGATCTCGGGCCTGCGGATTTAGGGTTTAGGGCGTGGGATGTCAGTCTTACCGGACTCTGCAAACCCCTGAGCAGGTCATGAAAGAAGTGTCTCTGAATTAATTAGGGTTCAAATCTCTCAAAGCCTCGATACTGGCAGCACTGATCATTGATGGTAGCAGCAGCAATCTAATGTAGAGGCCTAAATATTGACCAATATTATTTTGGGGGGTTCTTATTATATTTATAGTATTATACGCCTCCAAACCCAATTCTAATTATTCAGGCCCCTATATTGCCCGAAGGCAATGCTGACGAAGCCTGCCGCGCTGTACCTCCTGAGTACAGAGTAGAGAGTACAGGAGCCGCTGTACATACTGAGCCGGATGCTGCATGTCTGCTTGAGGCTCGAATCGGGAACCTATAGGCTGAGATTAGGTAAGTTCTTGAGGGTGTAGGGCTTTATGGTTTAGGGTTTAGGGGATGAAGAGTAGACTATTCCTGGCCCATAGAGTCTATGACTTATAGGTTTCAGGTCGCATCCCGCATTCATGTTTCTGGGGAGTGGGTTCTGTCAAAGGCTACTCCCGGTTCTGGAGGATCGGCGTAATGCCTCGAGCAGGCTGCGACGCCGCTCACGCGGACATCTGCACGGATAGTTTTAAGGCAAACTCCTCGCTATGCTTTAGCGCCTTGGGGTGCAGGGGTTTTTGGACAGGCCTCAACAGGACCTCCCCACGTCCTTAGTTCATGTCCTATCACGCGCCAATCAAGTCGGTTACATTTTCCCGAAAGGAGGGCGTTTGGAGTTTCATGATTTCGGGTACACAAAGTCTGATTAAAACCGTTGTTCATGAGGTCAGGTGGGGGGTTCTTTAAGTGATCCACATAGTAAAGTGCTTCAGAAACTATAGGACCTCTAGGAGAAATCAACCCTAATAATGTACATAGGATCTAGTGCCCATGCTTGCTCTGATTTCTTTTTGCTGTTGAATTCAGACTGGCTTAGAGCATAGACGTTCGAAGTAGTGTTTCGCTGGAGGAGGAAGCCGGGTTACATCAGACCGTATACGCTCAGAGTGCATGCTTGGTTCCAACAGTTGCAGAAAACATGATTTGACATTCAGCCCTAAAGCACCAAACTGGAAGCCCGCTGTGCAGCCGCGGACAGGGAACTGATACAACTCCACTCCCGCAGATGGTTCGTTTTATCCTTTAAGGGTTTCGGGCTGTAGGTTTGTAGCCTGTATGGCCTATGGGCTGAAGGTTGCGATTCCCTAATCAAACGGTCCGAGTAATTAGAATGTGAAGCAGTACTCCTGTAGAATTACTTCCTATGTCGTTTCACGATGATATACCCCGAAACCCACATTCAAAGGATCAAAGAGCCCACATGATGTTGTATACGGTGTAGACGATGAGTCTAGTAAAGCTTCTGACAGAAGATTTCAAGGCCCCGAGACATCATGTGAGCGCATATATTATAGGGTTCCGTATGAATTTCGGTGAATGCCTGCCTGGTGTTTGGTTTCTGGGGATACTGCAGAGCACTAAAGCCCTTTCTTCAACTCCCGTCCTCGAGCCAGATATCGTACTGCAGGGGCCGGGATCATTAGGCTTACTCGGTGCTTACGGCATATGTTCTACGAATAGAGAGGCTTTATCGAACTCATACGGGCAGATCACTTCACATCGCCTTCACATCGCTGCAATCTTGTCCGGAAGGCATCGGGTTTAGTGTATGAGAGGCAATTACTTATTCTCTCCTTTATAGTTCCTGTTTGGCTTAGCCAAGGTAAAAGTTAGGATCCAAAAAGGTAGGCACCACAATGGAGACTACCTATAGTCTCCATTGTGGTGCCTTTTGTAGGTTACCTTTTCGAATCTTGAGTCCTGACTCTATAACTTGGCAAACCAAAAAAGGAGCCTTTGACTGCAGGCAGGGTCTACAGAGTCGAAGCTGAGGCTCCAAGCTAAACACGAACCGCTCGCTGCATTCCTCGTCTCAAGGTGTGGACTCATGACATGAATTTGGGTTTAGGGTCTAGGGCAGGGGCTACTTGGTCTACTTGTATGGTTAACTTTTCCAAGCAGAGTGAACCATGTTTGGAGCCATGCGTTCCCCTGGCTGTTTGACGGTTTTTCGGTTCAGGCGTTGAGGTAGAAACTTCAGGGCAGCCTGATGTTCTAGCCGTGGGCTGAAGCTGAATTCGTTCCTCGCCATGTTCCAGAAAATGCGACACCTGCTTGCTGGAAGGCGCCATCAGAACATCAGAAGCATGTGGGCCCAGACCTTCCAAAATCCCTTAATTAACCTAGACCCTCCATCTACCCTCGATTAGACCCTAAGTACCCCTTATCTGGGGCCATATACCCCCTATTTGAGGGTACAAGGAGGGTCCTGGAAGGTATATTATATAATTATATACCTTCCGTCTATTTACGGATCCTATCAAAATTTAAAGTATATTCCCCAAATGCGGGATTTTGGAAGGTCCGGGGGGGGGGGAGAGGGATGAGCCGCCGGGCTATCATGTGGGCACCAACGCTTGCTGCAAGCTTTCGGGACACTCGCGTCGTATTGAAACCTATTGTCTATCATTAGGCAGCAGTACCTGGAGTATCCAAGGTACCTGGATTGAACACCGTTTCAGTATACCTGTATACCTACACATCATTGGGACCCTATCTGTGCTACACAAATGTTTCGGTTGTGCTTGGTATCGTCAGGCCGCTTCGATTAGTCGGTGAAGGATGCTTCATGGGTGTAGGGCTGCAGCGGGTCAGAGTTTACGGTTTAGGGTTTCGCGACCTCGACAAAGCTGCACATGAACGCTTCACAACAAGGTTGGCCGAGTTCGGGGAAGGTTGATCGAAATCTACCTGTAGCTGTGTTCCACGTCCTTTTTCGCCCTGGCGTGCAGATGGGAGCTTTTGCTGCTTTTGCTGGCCTCGTGCGGCAACGCGCTTGAAGCGCCAAAGGCGACGCATGCAGGCCATCACTCATGCGTGTCAGGTGCACTAAACTCAGCTCAGTCACTTGCTGCGTCACTGCATGCAGGTGGCTTGTCTTTGCTCCGGCAGTCGGGTGTTCAATCTGGCTTTTTGGTTTCGGGCAATGGGCGCAGTGACACATGCCCGCATTGTTTAGAAGCCGGGTCCTGGAGCATGCGCATTTCGTGGTTTGATCTGCTATCTCAATGCTTGCAGACTCCAGACTTACAGGTCGTCGCCACAACAGCACTACCAGAATTGTTGAAGCCGTACGCCCCGCTTGCAACTATTTTTCATACAGCTCAAGCGCATTCCAATAGGAAGCTCAAGAGCTTACGATTACTAGCTATAGGCCTTTGGGACAGTTTGTCTTCCCTTCTGGGGCGAAGAGTATCTTGTTTACGACTGCATTCCGAAGACTTTTGAAGGCGGCATCCTAGATTAAGCCTGTCACTCATTACCGAAACAGGCCCCCTGAAGCCCTCAAAATTCCTGGTTCTCTAAGTTAGGGTCCCTTTCCTGGGTCCCCAGTACAGTACGTACGCACCCTCAACAAAAAGACCCAAAAAGGGACGCTCCCAATTTAGAGAACTACCTTTATGATGGCTTCGCGGCCGGCACAGCGCCTGGGGCAATTCGCTACACACCTCGCTGGACGACCTCATGCCCGTGCTGCGTCGAAGCTGCGTTTGGTTTACACAAGTACATATACATAACAAAAACAAGTGTATATATATTTATATATATGTAGATGTTTGTTTATTTCTTTATTTATTTATAGATATATATGTACACATATTTTAGTTTATTTATTTATAGGGATTGCCTAAAGTAACTAAGGTACCCTAGTCTCAGGACGTTTTCAGTGATCAGGCTACAGGTAGGGTTTAGGTCGTACAGGTAGGTTTTGGTCGTGTGTTGCGTCTGTCCAGTCGCGACATCACTACCATCATCGGCATCGTCACACTGTCACCATCACGATCACCGTCCTGGTCCTCGTTTTCATCCTTGTCAGCCTCATGAATATGATGCTGTGAAGGAACTAAATGCTTCTACAGACGTACGTGGAGGGAATGATCTGGAGCATAGACTGGCACGCAAGCGCGAACTGAGCAGAGACTCACAGGCAGACACAGACAATCAGAGAGACAGACAGTGAGTGGCTGGATGCATGCGTGACACACTGAACGAACATATACATGAGTGGAAGGAGGGAAGGCAGGAATGAAATAATGAAAGAAATAATGAATGAAATGAACCAATGAATGACATTAGTGAATCAACGAAAGGATGAGGAAGTGAGTGAGATGAAATGATATTAAATGAAATGAAATGACATGAATGGCTGATTGAAGGAAAGAATGAATCAAAGAGCGCGCGCGCGCGCACTCGTGCGCAGGCAACACAGAGATGGAGTAGACAGCCAGACAGACAGACACAGAGACGAAGGGACAGCGAGACGGAAAGAATCTTGTGTATGGCCGCGCATAAACACACACGGAAAAAGTCTGTGTGTATTATCATGTTGGCATTTGTGCGTGTGCATACACATGTATACACACGACCGAATATCTGGAACACAAAATATGTGCATACCTGCGCATGTGAGGCCCTGCCTCTTTGTACATGCACACACACACGCAGAGATCTAGGCTTGTGTACTACATACATGTAATGATGCGCGCACTTATACGTGCCATGCATGTGTTTGTGTTTATATATATACACAGAATAACAACATAACGTATGCTCAACCACGTCTGCACATCGTGATAATTAGTGTGCCCGATCATATGTGAGGTACCTGTATGTGTATTGTTTAGTTGCAGTTTCATGTATGCCCATTTCAGACAGACTGTTTTTGAGCAAGCAGATTTTTCTGTTCCGTGCCTATCAAGTTTGGCCGAGTATCCGCCTCTACCAAAAACTCAGAACTGCACGAAGCCCCTTGGCGACACAGTTGCCTAAACCCTGTCCTTCAAGTTTCGCAGAAAACGAAAGATTTGGATTTCACGTTTAGACCTCCGGTCTGGAGGGCTGAATGACGGAAGGTTTCTGTGTACTACCTCCAAACCCTGGACTTCGCTCCCCAGCTGTAAGTCCGAAAAGTTATGATGTTTTTGGCTGTCATGTGGCGACGCCATCGAGGTTGCTGCTGTCAGTGCAGGATCTCCTATCTCGCGTGGCAGTGGCACGTTGAATTTTGGCTGGTCGCAGATGCCTTGTGCTCCTGCTCGGACCAGCAGCCCGGTTGCGCAGATCGGTATCTTTGCTGCTTTTGTGGGCCTCCTGTCCCAACGTGCTCGACGCGCTGAGTGCGACACATGCAGGCCTGCCGGGGCTGGTTTCCCACTTTCGAGTGCAACTGCTCGACCACTACTATCGCTACTACCACTAAACGTGTTGCTGTTATTGCTGCTGCTGCTGCTGCTGCGACACAACGAGTAGTAACTTAAGTAGTGTGGGACACAAGATCATGAGGTATGTGCAGCTTTCGCGTTTCAATATAGTAATGGCCAGAACAGGGCTTTAACGAGCCATGAACAGTGGTAGCAGTGGTCATTGCTGCCACCCGTCACCACACCAGTATACGACCAGCCAAGCTAGCTAAATTCCTTTACTCTCCGTTTCGCCGTTTGTGTAAGCTAAAATTTCGCAGTAGTAGCAGAATGTGAGACATACGCCTTTCTAGGCTTGAGGTTTGTATGGTGTTCCTAAAACAGGACATTGACCCCAAGATAATCAGATCCTTGTCCATGGGGGCTTGGGGCTCAGGGTTCCTATAAGGGCTTACAAGGGTTCCTTGAGGTCCCATAAGGCAGCTCCCGACATATAGATTTCCTAAAGTTGTCAGAGGCTCATTGGTGGATTTGCAGCTCTCACTTTGCAGCTTGAACTCTAAGGTACTAGAATCTTTACTAGAAAGGACGCACTATCACGAGGCTCTGACATCAGCTAGCCGGACCCACAAGCGTTCCTCTAGTATGGGTAGGTTCTCTACATTTGGCTCCCTTTTACGGTCCTTTTGATAAGGGTGCCGTACTGTTTGGGGGACTTAGAAAAGGTCCCTAACTTAGAGAACTACCCATATGATGAGTTTGCTGTGCAGCCGAAGCTCTACGACACAAGCAGTTCGTTAAGCTTGACAGGCTGCACAAGCCTTTCAAATCCAAACTCCTTCCGGATGCAACCTACAACCCGGACCTACGAGACGAATCCTGATTGAAGGCTGACCCCAAAGCCCCAGACCACTAAAACCCCGAGACCCCAAACAACCCAAGACAGGCCCCAGAAGGCATCCAACCTCACCTCCGGACCTGCACGGACGGCACAACTCGGACAATTGGCCCCACGACTCGCCGGCCGACGACAGACCGGGGCCGTTTCAGGGCCGCGCTCATGGTCTAAGTAAATGCCGTCGTCCCGGTACTATGTCTATTTGTTTCGCAGTTAATCTCAACCATTACATTAACCATTTATTAATGTCCCTCTTCAGGCCTCTATATTGAGAATATTAGGGTTCGGCTTTTAGTCCAGGCGTCCCCTCACATCTCCTGCCACAGTTCTGAAACCTTGTCTGGCTTGATCAGTCTCGTCCCCATCAGCGTCTTAATCATCTTCCGGCAGTGCCATCATCCTCGTCAACATATTCGGTCTTTCTCATCCGCATCCCTGTCAAGGACCTCAGCCCAATAATGGTGATTATGATGCTTGCGGTGATGTTCATGGTCATCATGAGCCTGATAGTGAAACGGCTGCTGTCATGACGACTGCGAAAACTCTTTGCAGGCGTTGTGCATGATGGAAAGTTATGTTGTAGCCGTAGCTGGGAAGGTATGGAGATAGGACGAGATCTAGAGTGACTAGACCGAGACGGACATACAGACGGAATGTCTGCATGACTGACGGCCTCGCAGAGAGGCATATCCCTAAGTGCATAACGTAGGAATCCATGGGATGGTACGTTTTTTCAACAAATTAGCACAGCAAAGAAACCCACACACACACACACAAACGGTGATATCACATGCAGGTACGTTGGTGCTTGATACATGTTCGGCTACATTCAACAAAAACCAATGAGCCAGGCAGATGCAAAAGGTGGAGCCGGCACAGGCCTAGTAGTTTATAACTTATAACCCTAACCCACTTGAGCATGCATCACACGGGCATGTACAAAAAAAAACCTATGACCTGCGTACAAGGATAGTGTGTACAGATAGACACACCCCGACACAGCAGCCATATGCAAAGACAGACCGCAGAGAGTGAGGGAGAAAGACAGACAGAGACAGTCATATAGACGCCAGGACTCGCAGACATGCCTGCACATCCAGCCATCCATCTGTCCACACACACACACACACACACCCATCCACACGCACACGCGCACGAACATGCACACGCGCACGCACCTGTGCATGTGGTTCGCCCCGTTCTGTGTATGTGCATGCATATAGAGCTATAGTTAAAGTACTCAGTTTTAAGGTGTATGTAGGTTTGTGCGCGTGTGTCTCTCTGTTTGTGTGTGTACCTTAGTAGTTTGAAACCTTGCATTCAGGCCCGTACACGCGAGTGTCAACAAGGAGCACGAATGAACAGTTGAGCCAGCGGACTGTGCATAGGCTTCTCTGAATCCCAACCGAACTCTTTCAACACAAGCTCTAAGCCCCGCCCCCCGAAGCCAAGCCTTAGACCAGAAGACTGTGCACGCCAAACGCTGCGAAATAACCTGCGGGTAGGCTTGAATTGTAGGTCTACAGCATCCACACTCAGCTCTGGGTCTGTGGTACCCTAAACTCTACAAAACCGTAAACTCCGTAGACCCTCAATGCAACCTATCCCTATGCTCCAAGAGACCCTAAACCCCAGCTGTAACCCCTAAACTCTAACAGCCCTAAACCCTAAGGGTCCATGTACCCCAATAGTAGACACTTTGGCTTGAATTCTAAGGTGCCCCTGTAGGCATACTTCAGCCAAAACTTATGCCATTTTGTCACGTGGACCCTTTTACCCTAAACCCTCAACCCTTATGGTACCCTAAACCCTAAACCCCAAAGGAACCCCTTAAAGGAACCCCCTTGAAAGGCACATGGACCCTTCGGGAATTCAACCCATTATGGAGGATTTATGGTTTGGAGTTTGAGGGTTTAGGGTTTATAGACTAACAGAGGGTTGAGGGTTTAGGGTTTGGGGTTTAGGGTTGACGGTTTAGGGTTTAGGGTTGCGGGTTTTTTCGGGGTTTATAGAGGGTTGAGGGTTTAAGGTTGAGGGCTCCGTGGAACCTTCAAGGCCACCCTCGCCCCAAAGGTCGCAAACCCCTCAACCCCAAAACTCCCGAAAGCCCTAAACTCCTCTAACGCCTCAACCCTAAGCCCTAGAACTCCCAAAATCCGAACATAAAATCCAAAACCCTAAGCCCTGAGCTAGGGTTTAGGGTTAGGGGTTCAGGGTTCATAAACCTTAAACCCTGAGCTAGGGTTTAGGGTTTAAGGTTCATAAACTCTAAACCTGGAAGCTTCAAGGTTGCGACCGCCGGTGGGAAGCTCCCGGAGATCTACTTTGGCACCATGACTTTTGGCTGGTCGCAGGCGTTTCGGGGGTGTAGGGTTTAGGGTCTAGGATTTCTGGGCCCTTTAAAATCTAGGGGTATAGCGTTTAGGGGTTTGGGGGTTTTGGGTTCCGGGGTTTATGGGGCTTGGGGGGGGGCGGGGTTTTTAGTACAAAAGCTTTACGGTCTAAAGAGCCTACATAATGCTTTAATCTAGGGCAGTCGCCGCCAGGCTTTAAGGCTCTTGGTCAGGGTTTCGGGGTTCATGGTCTTTGTAGTCGAGGATAGTATCTCAGTCTAGCGTGATGACCAGTAGTTGTCTGTAGGGCTGGTGTACTTGGAGGTTCATGGGTAGTTATAAGTAGGGTTATAAGTAGGGTAGCTATAGTTATAACCTATATTAGGGGACTTATAACTCCACTTATAACTACCCATGAACCTCCAAGTAGAATAGAATCCAGCGGCCCAGTTACATTTAAGCCCCTGCAGTCGCCCCCTTGGAAATCTACGAACCACGTTTCGGTTGACACGAGGTGCCATGCTCCAAGCTGTGGCCCCAGTTTTCAACCCCTCACAATCTCAGAAAGCCAAGTCTTAAAACCTAAACCCTAAGCCCTAAACCCCAATCCCAAACCCTCCGAAGATTAAAGTTAGGGCTGTCACAATTCCCAATCCTTCGTGGCAGGCTAGCAGCACCGTGGATGACAACACCTCCGCCGAGTGGTCGGACGGCATATGAGCATTCGGGTTGTGGCGTTCTTCCGGACCACCAGAAAGAGCTCCCTCAACCCTAAACTCTACTTAAAATTCCAAACCATATTTCAGTCTAAACCATGAGCCCTAAGCCTATACTCTAAACCCCAAATACACCGTGACACCGTATAGTATCAAGCCATTCCTCTTAGTCTCAGGCCGCCTATAGTATCCATTGTCGTTTCTTTCTTGGGATGCCTCCTATAGGGTCCTGACTATAAAAGTGGTTAAACCAAAAAAAGGAACGACAACCTAAACCCAATTACCTGATTACCCTAGAACTCCCTTATAGATCCCTTAAGGAACCCTTATAGAACCCCGCAGTATTGGGCCCCGAAAAGTAGTAGTGCTTGTTGGGATGCTCTGAGGATGTTGAAACGCTACGGTGCCCTTGGAGGCCTTCTGTCCCGACCTTGGGTTTGGGATTAAAGGGGTTGAGGGTTTAGGGTTGGGGGTCCTAGGGGTTTAATAGGGTTTAGGGTCTAAGGGGATAGGGTTTAGGGTCTAAGGGGTTTAGGGTTTGGGGTTTAAGGGGTTTTGGGTTTGGGGTTTAAGGGTCTAGGGTTTTTTTGGTTTCCTGGTTTCTAGTCTGAGGTGGGGGCTGTTTGATTCCTCAGAGTAGTGACGTCTGTTTATGGCGGATGTAGGATTTAGGAATTTGGGACCATCCAGAGCCTGAGTGCGCGTGCCTGTGTAAATGGACGATCCCCTTGAAGGTGTCTTTATAAACTAGATCAGCCCAAGAAGCTAAACCCTAAACCGGACTATGTCATATCGGCACAGCGCATGGGCCCGTTGGGGCTGTCAAGAAGTTGTGAGCAGTTGCTTTGGACACCAGAATCCCAGCTCGGATTCGGTGCAGGGTTTAGGGTTTAGGGGTCTGTAAACTCCTCTTTGCGACGGCATCTCTCTGCCTATTTAAACCTTACCTCTGGAATAATTCCCTGAATGTGCAAAGAGCTAAGCCCCAACCCTAAACCCTATTAGCCCTAATGACAAGCTCAAACCTTAGACCCTTCAACCACCTAAAGCCACAGGCCCAGCCTGTTAAGTGCAACTTCCTGTCCCCAAACCTTACTTCGAGGTTCATGGGTAGTTATAAGTAGGGTTCCTTTAAGGAATCTGTAGGGTTTAGGGTTTAGGGTGAAGGGGTAGTTACAAGAAGGGTTATAAGTAGGGTATCCATAGTCATAACCTGTACTAGGGGACTTATGAACTCCGCTTATAACTAGCCATGAACCTCCAAGGAGGCCCACAACCCCTGGGAGGCGTTCAGGTGGACACTGCTCGCATCTACTCTGGCGGGAAGACCGAGGACCAACTCGCAAGGTGTTTTTGGGTGTAGGGTTTAGGATTACCCCGGTACCGGTGAGGTTGCGCAGGTTTAATCTAGGGATGAGCTTTGCAGATAGTCCTAGTTGAAAGGAGGCCATAATCGTGACTAGAAGCTTTTGTCTCCTGTAGCACGCTCAACACACTACAGAGTCACCCTGCAGTAAAACCGGTCTCAATCATTTTCGAGGCATTTGGCCCCCTACACCTGTGACCCTTGGAGCGACAAGTTTTTTCAGACTGCTAAAGCTAAACTGGTCTTTAGGCACAGTTGGAAAACATTTTACATTTTTATGGGCACATAAACTCAATAAGGATGGTCGTCTTCATTTTTTTATACTATCCCAACCACGAACTATTTTAGTCTTGCATTTATCTGGCTCAAAGCTTTTGACTAGAGCTCAGGTCTGTATGGGTAGTTCGAAATTTAGAGAACCACCCAACTGGTTCCATGCTTGGGCTTGCTCAATGGGTTTTCGGGTTTAGGGTTTATAGGGTTTAGGGTTTAAGGTTTAGGGTTTAGTGTTTTAGGGTTTAGGGTTTAAGGTTTAGGGTTTAGGGTTTAGGGTTGCGAGGAGTTTGGAGGCTGCCAGGTTCCGGGCTGATGGAGGCGGAGGTTGGGAGGCGCAAATCATGAAGCAAACAGAGCCCCAAAGACTCAAACACCCAGTGAAGCGCCTGTCACAGGCCTAACTAAACTGAACAAACAGTTAGGAGCCCAATTGGTAAACTTTTAAATTTTTTGGAAGATTAAAGCCCTACTAAAAGCAAGTTTAAACCTTTTTTGGGCCACGGTACTGGGCAGCTAAGAACAAAATGCATGCTCGAACACCTCAGGAAAGGCTCAACAAAGCCTCGTCCTTAAAATGCTGCAGTCAAGCTGTTCTTTCCTCTCATAGTCGTGGAAGGACATACTTGGCAACATCTTGGGCAGCAGTGAGCTGGCAGGCATTCGCAGGGGAGCTCACAACCGAGGTGCTTACTTGCAGGTTCTTGGGACTGTAATAAGTAAGGTTATAACTGCCATAGCTATATATATATATATATATATATAGGCTTGGTTCAGAAGTTGTAACCCGAGCTGCTAAGTCCCATGATCTTCCGAGTTCGTCCCCCAATTGAAGCCACCACACCTCGGTTCTGAAATCGATGAAACGCAGCTGCAACTTGGCTACAAGCACGGTCTCTGTGATTAGCATGGGATATGGACATGCATGGATGGATGGATGGATGCATGGATGGATGTATGGATGGATCTGTTTGTGTATGTATACGTATATGTATGCAGCGTATGCCATGCATACAATGCAACTATCTTATCTGTTTATCTATCTATTTATCTATCTGTCTTTCTGTCTTTCTTTCGATCTACGTATCTATCTATCTGTCTATCTGTTTATCTACCTTGCTAGCTATGTATGTACCTAGCTCTAGTCTACTCCTTTGTGTGTTTATACTTGCATAATGCGCATCCTAGAGCACCCTCAGGCCGGCAGTGGGTTCTCGGAACCAAAGCTCATCCGCGACTGCGCCGGAGTTTAGGGGGGGTTAGGGGTTGGTGGGTGCGCTTGAAGGTTCATGGGTAGTCATATGTGCAGATATAAGCCCCCTTCGGTAGGTTGTGGTGTAGTTGTCGTGCTTGTGGACCCTACTTCTAACTACCCCTGAACCCCAGGTAGGGGTTCAGGAGGGGTTAGGGTTCAGGCTTGGAGGAGTTGGTGGTGTAGGGTTTCAGAGGGCTCAGGGTTTTGTGGAGTTTATTTTCGGGGATCGAAAAGCCTCCGTTGGTGGCTCTGGGTTTAGGGACTGGGTGAGGGTTTAACAGAGTTCAACAGTTAGGAAATTCGGGGCGTAGGGGTCATTGTGTCCTGTTTGGGGCTTACGTCTTGGGCTTTGAAATTTGGAGGTTTAGGTTTCAGGGTTTAGGGCGGCTGCTCAAGGAACGCCAGTTTTGCCAAGGCCGCGTGAAAAACGGACGGCCCCAACAAGAACGGGTATGCTTCCCATGTTCTTACAGGCACCTCTGGCGAGACTTCACGGCACGATGCGGGCGCCGGGTGTTTTCAAACCTGTTGAAGCCACACACTATAAACCTTGCGCCTTAACCCGAAACCCTAAAGCCAAAGCCACACGATTTAACACCTTTCTAGACGCCTTACTAGAAGCCCTTATACGAAGACATGAACCCTAAACCCTAAACCTCTAAACCTCTAAACCCCTAAACCATAAACCCCCAACCCTAAACCCTAGACCCCCAACCCTAAACCCTAAACCCCAAAGAGAGAAAGAGCAGAGAGGTCCCAGGAGGGCGGCCTGTCGGCCCTGGGCATCCGCTCGCAGCTGAAGGCTTCTCGGCATGTGAGCTTTTTAGGGTTCAGGGTTTAGGGTTTTGGATTTTAGGGTTTAGGGTTTAGGGTTTGAGGGTTTAGGGCTTGAGGGTTTAGGGTATATATTTAGAAACGCTTCAGAGGAATTTAGGAGTTTGGGAGGGGAGGCTCTTCATGGTCTTACGGCTTTGGGTATGGGACCCTTGAGGTTTGGGAGCTCGTCAGAGGGATTTTTGTTTTGAGGGGTTCCGTCAGGGTCTTAAGGACTTGGAGTTCCGGTTGGGGGCACATTGTTGCATGCAGCAAGGCAAGGTTTTTTGTGTGTTTTTTAGCTTCCTACAAAGAAAGGTGTTGTGGCTCGCCAGTCAGAGATGTCATGAGTGTTCAAACATGAAGCGAAATGTTGCCATCACGGGTTCGCGCGAGGTTCCAAACCCGAGACACCCCAAATCCTAAACCCCAAACCTTAGAGCACAAGCCAGAAGCATAACTTTTGTCGAGGGACGTGAAAACCTCACCCTAGGCGGCCAATTCACGTTCATACCGGCCCTATTGCGTAAACCCAAAACCCTAAACCCTAAACCCTTTACAGGGGCTTGACTGAAAAAAAATACAAGGACCAGTCCTTCGGCTTCCTTAAAATATTTTTGCTTTACTATTCATCCCCTCAAAACCTATTCCACTTGTTTCGGCTCCCCTTTCAACAGGGGCGTCCAGCGCATTGCAAAGATGTCAGGAATGATCGCATCCGTAGCTTTTCAGTGGACTCCAATAGTGGGTGAGGGTCTAGGATTTAGGGTTTAGGGTTTAGGTTCGGAGTTTGGGGTTTGGGGTTTAGGGTTGGTCGTTCAGCATTTTTGACAGGTCTTCAGGAGCTATACCTATAGTGTCCGTCGTAGTTCCTTTTTCGCTTACCGAAGTTAAGAGGCAGGCTCCTAGAAGGCAGCCCAGACAAGGAACCAGAATGGAGACTACAGGTAGATGTCACGAAAGCTTCGTCAGGAGTCTTTGGCTGCAATGAAGGTTAAGGACGTGGACATTTTGTCTCATGGCTGCAGAATGAGCCTCAGCGCTGGACAGCAACCGGTTATGGTATAGAGTTTACCTGGACGCTAGCCCTGAGCATTTCTACGTCTAACTTCGTTTCAGGTGTGGAAGCTTTCCGTTTGCCAGAAGAGTATCTGCGCTTTTGCATCCTACTCATCCTATCGCCTTGTGCACTCAGAGCCAGCCTCCTGTGAGCTCGGCACACCCCCTTGCGTCTAAGTAGAGCCCAGGGGTGTGCATGGAAGTTGTTGTAGGGATGAGTTGGCAGTCAGTGCATGCGAGTTAGGGTGCGAGGGGTTGCGGGTCTTGCTCATTTCACACTGTGGCAGTTTGAGATGGAGGCTGCGTTAAGGTTAATTACAGGGTTCTGGGTTTCAGATTTATGCGGTTTAGAGTAAAGTTACAATCTTACATTCCGGGTCCCAGCAGGCACTTATGGAGGCGACTCTTACCGGTGCCTACTCTGGGTGTTTCACTGCGTAGGCGCTCTTGCTAGGAACCCCTCTCTCGGGAAAGCGCGGTTCAGAATTTAGGGTTTAGGGTCTATAGAGTTAGGGTTTAGGGTTTGGAGTTTGGGTTTAGGGATGTTTGGGGTGTAGGGTCTAGGGCCGCCCCATTGGGCAATAATTTGGGACCGCCACATGGCCTCAGCACCCAAGACGCAGCCGTTGCAAAACCTCGACCAACGTCTTGAATCCTGAATCAAGAAGTTCACACACATCCAAACTTCTTGCACGCTTATAAGTCCTGAGGCCCCTTCTTGGAAGTTGAGGTATCTCCACCAGCCAGATCCAGACCACGACCTTTCCGAGTCACTGGAGTGTGTGCAGCAGCTCATCGGAGAGGGCTTGTTCCGTCGTTTCGGCATGAGCGACTTGGTGCAGAATAGGAGCCTTATTGCAACAATCATAGTGGCTCACACACTACTTGTAAGCTGCTGGTTGCTTGTAAGTTAATCTTCTTTTGAAAGTTGCTGTTGTGTTAACGGCCTGGGTATTTGGGGAGACAAGTGATACTGCGATTCCTTTGTCATGCAAAGATTGTCAACCTGCCCACCCTCCACCTGAGATAAACTAAGCCCGTGAGTTATGGTATGACAGTGGTCTGATTTCTCTTGTTGTTCAGCTATATGGCATCACAAAATGATATTGCTTGTAGCCCCTTGCAACAAAGCTGGCTCAAAGGCAACTACAGTGCGGTGGAAGTCGATCGATGTTGCACGATGTGCAAGGACCCCGACACAAAAGCTGTGGAACGTTCGTTTTTGTTAACCATTATCCTCGGGTTTTCACCATTGCTGTAGATTGTGTGGGTTGAAGATCTGCTAACCGAGAACTCCTTAAACCGTAATGCCAAGATGCCAAGTCTGTTTCTTAGGCACTAGTCAATTTCGAAAGAGGTGTCAGGAGAATCCGTTTCGTGACACCCGGACAACCCTGGCCCATCCAAGCATTCTGCCGGAACAGACGGCTAGGACCGTGGCTGGACGACTCCATCCGTCTACCAGGGCTTGTACAATCCTTTGACACTGGGCTGCGACAAGGGCGGGGCGTGGTGAATTCTCAGGGGTAAACATTGCTTGAGTGTTTTAGTTGTTTTTCTCTCGCTCTCTCTCTCTCTCTCGCGGTCTCT
>CAJNJA010018963.1:0-10393 GCA_905231915.1 Symbiodinium necroappetens | reverse complement strand
CCGAAGCCCTCCATGGCGCGCTTTGCACAAACATCTGCTTGCTGGTTATGATACCACAACCATGCGTGGTAATCATCTGTTGCAGTCCGCCACTCTCGGTGACTTTTTACTTTGATGATGTGCCACTTTGTCATTGTCTGCGTGGGGAGTGGTGATAGCCGAACCTTGCAAGCTCGATGGGGCTAAGGTTGTTAGTGGAGTAGTTCCTGGGGAGCAGCAAACGAACAATCGCGCTGAATTGCTTGCTGTTCTGGCGGCAATTCTCTCAGGCACAGGTGGTTCAGTTTACTCTGACTCAGAAGTCGCCGTCTCCGGTTTTCGTAAAATACAACAGCAGGGATGGTCACCTCTTTTGTGGCGCAAGCATGAAAATCTTGATGTGTGGAGTTCTATTAATGCTGCCTTGAAGTTCAGGGTTTAGGGTCTAGGTCTAGAGTTTACGGTCACGCGCCTGAAAAGCCCTTCCCTACAAACCACAATTCCTAAATTGTAGTGTGTAGCGGCTTTTTCGGGCTGATGGCGTCCAGGGTTTAGGGTTCAGGTTTAGGGTTTAGGGTCTAGGGCTTAGGTTTGGGGTTTGGGGTTAGTTAAAATTGGGGTTACAAGTTCAGAATATGGGTTCTAACTACCGTGACGCACCACTTGTAGCTACCCATGCACAGCCAAATTGAAGAATCCTTATAGGCAACTGCTAAGGAGCCCTTAGAGGAGCCCTATGATAGAAGCCTGTAGTACCCGTTAAGGGGGACCCTGTTGCAGTGCCCTATAGTACCGCTTCAGGGTGACCCTACTATAGTACCCTAAACCCTAGAACCCTACTATAGTACCGTTTATAGTGCCCTATACGACCCTTAAAGGAACCTATAGTACCCTTTAAGGGGACCCTATGATAGTGCCCTATCTTAAACCCTAAACCCTAAACCCCAAACCCTAAACCCTAAACCCTACCCTATACGACCCTTAAAGGAACCCTGTGGCCGTTCCAGGCCCTTCTCTGGATGCGACAAGCGCTCCGAGCCTCATTCTCAGCGTTCTGCCGCCGAGGCCCGGTAGCCCGATTAGGGCTTAGGAGGGTCTCTAGGGTGTAGGGTTCAGGGTCTATAGTATATAGGGTTTAGGGTCTACAGGGTTTAGGGTTTCGGGTTTCGGGCCTGTGGGGTTTACGGTCTACAGGGTTTAGGGCTTAGGGTCTATAGGGTTCAGGGGCCGGGGTTGGGGTCTATAGGGTTTAGGATTTAGGGTCTACAGGGTTTATAGGGTTTAGATGTTAGAGAGCATCACAATATTTGGGGCTCGGAGTATGGGCATGGGGTTTTGTTTGGATTCTTCAACAGTATTTAGAGGGCTGTACCCGGGTCTCCGAGTAGTGTTGTAAGGCTTACTGTAAGGTTTTGAAAAGGCGCTGTGATCCTTCAGAGGCTTTGTAAAGATGTCTCAGGGCTTTACCAGGACTCACGGCTCAAGATTGAGGCTTCTCCTTCATTCTCTGCCGCAACTTTGATGACTACAGCTACACCCCTACATCCTTGACCCTGAACTTCCTCAACCTAAACTGGAACCCGCCTTTAGCATTCCTAAACCCTAAACGCTACACCCCTAAACTCTAAACCATGCAGGGTTTGCCATATACCGAAACCCTACGCAAGCCGCATAGAAACTCTGAGCTTCCGACTTAGGGTTTGGGCTTTAGGGGATTAGGGCTTAGGGGTTTAGGGTCGAAGTCACCAAAACCACCCAAACAATGTAGGGTTTTGGGGACTTTCCAACAGGGGACTTCGAGCGCAGAGGATATCTACTGTAGGTGTTGAGGACTCGCACAGGCACCGAATCGTAAGTATCATATGTGCCCTACTGTAACCCCCCCTTGGAGACAGGGAGTTTTAAGTCAAGGGTCGACGTTGACTTCTTCAGGGTTTAGGGTTTAGGATGGCATGCATGCATGGTAATTACGTCGAATCCTGCAGATGGCCACCTGAAAACCGCTGCTAGGGCTCCACCCTTCTACAAAAAAGCATCGGAGATCTTGCTAGAAGTCAGGCCCCCCAAACCCATCTTAGGGTTTAGGGTTCAGGGGTTTAGGGTTTTAGGGTTTAGGCCCTAAACCCACAGAGCCCTTGAAGCAAAGCAGGACTGGACTGGTCTTCCACCTACCAACGGATGGCTCTGGCGCGTCGATTGACGCCTTAAAGGGTGCCTAAAGGTGGGCGTCGTTCGGACGCAAGGGGTGGGGGGGGTGGGGGGGGGTGGGGTTGCCTCTAACCTTGGGTTCTAGCGGGGCTTCGCAAGCTTTGAGAGTTGAGCTTCTGGTGGTTAGGTTTTAGGGTTTAGGGTGGCTTTAGGGTTTAGGTTTTTGGGTTTAAGGTTTAGGGTTTAGGATGAATCTTAAGCAGGGCTCAAGTTTGGGCTGTCCTTCTTTACAGGTTCTACGAAGTCTGTACTGGCAGAGCCCGGGGCGCCCCAGATTACTTGGCTTCAAAGATGAATTCAGGGAGGCTTAGAGTGATTGGGTCCATGGGTACGGTCACATAATCGGCACGGCTCACTGCTCACGACCATTTCCCGTCCCTAAACCCTAAACTCTTGGGTTTTTAGACCATAACTCAGGGCAGTTGGGTGTCTGCGCAACCTGAAAGCTGCAGGGACATGGTTTAGTGCTGTACTACTGGTGGGGGCCTTAACAATTATCTATACTAATTTCTGGGGGTTCTTAATTGTTTTATGGTATTAATATACCCCAATACCCCATTCTAATTAGTAAGACCCCTACATTGGGGGTTTGGGTTTCAGGGTTGAGGGTTCTCGTTTGAATCGGGTGATCTTAGACCCTACTTATACCCGACTCAGAATCCCGAAAGTGCTAAACCCAAAACCCTAAACCCTGAACCCTCAACCCTAACAGGAGAGATGGGCCTGATGTTCCCGAGAAGCCCTAAGCAGCATAGGGGTAGTTCTCTAAATTAGGCTCCCTCTTAGGCTCCTTGTTAGAAGGGTGCCGTACTATATTGGGGGCCGAAAACCCTAAACCCTATAAACCCTAAGTTTAGAGAACTACCGATAGATGCCATGGGTCCTCCACGCATCAAACTTTTGCAGACCGTTCAGAGTCCAAGCCGCCGATTCCAGCCTTTAAGGCCCAATAGAAACCTCAAACATGGCCCTACTGTTTATGATATACATCCCTGCATGACCTTAGGGACCCTAGACTATGGGAATTCTGGTATTTTCCTTATTATGGGTCATGCAGGATTTAGATCATCAGCCGTATAAACCCTACATACCTTCAACCCGGACTTGCAGCTCCTCTTTCCGCTTGTCGTACTTGAAAGGACATGCGCCACAAACTACCTCTAGTCTCCATTGTAGTTCCTTTTTCGGTTTAACCAGTTCTATAGTAAGGATCCTAAAAGGTAACCCCAAAAAGGAACTACCATGGAGACGAGGCAGGTTAGCCAAAGAATGGAGTACAGTGCAGGAACCAGGGAAGCCGCAGCGAGATATGTACCCCTTGGAAGACGCGACAGATGGTGCACCCTGAGCCCTACGCCTTAAACCCTACGCCTCACACCTTAATCGCTCGACTGACGCATCAGCCCTACACCCTACTAAGGCATACCCTAAACACCAAAACCCGAAACAGCTAGCCTTCCATGCTGGACCTGGAACCCACCAAGCTGCACCATAGAACCCTAAACCTCAACGCCAAGCCCTAAATATCTGCACCCTAGAACCCTAAACCCTAAACCCCATTATAAACCATAGAACCCTAAACCTCAACCCCAAAACCCGCAAAGTTGCATCTTACACCCTAAACCTCCGTATCTGGCCATCGAGCCCTTCTTGGAGGTTCATGGGTAGCTAAAACTTGGGTGAAAAGAAAAGGTCCCCTACTTTGGGTTTAGGGATTTAGTGTTGTAAATACATGGGACTAGAAGACCACGAATATAGCTTATAACTATAGTTATCCTACTTATACAACCCTACGTTTGACCCTAAACCCTTAGCCGTAAAGCCCTAAACCCACTTGTGACTATAGTCATCCTACTTATATAACCCTATTTATGGCCCCCGTAACCCTAAAACCCTAAACCCACCTATAAGCACAGTCATCCTACTTAAGCACCAAACTTATGGCTACCCATCGGCTCCTTAGTAGTTCCTTTTTGGGATTGATTTATAGGATTCTAAATATTAACCACAAAAATCAACTACTTAGGGGCCTATAACTACCCCAGGAACCTCCAAGTTCCGGGCAGGCGACGCCACGCGGCTCTCAATGACCCGTACAGGAGCGAACAACCCCAGGATCTAGGGGGTCGCGGCCTCCGTTGCTACAGAGGTTTAGTATTTAGTATGTAAGGTCGAAGGTTTAGGGTTTAAGGTTTCAGTTTAGGGGTTTAGGGTTAAATTGGGTGCAAGGTTTAAGGGTTTAGGGTTCAGGGTGTAGGGTTAAATTGGGTGTAGGCTTGAGGGGTCAAATTGGGTTTAGTGTTTAGGGCTTTGGGTAGCAATTAATAGCATTGTTTAGAGTTCTGAAACTTTCAGAGTGATATTTCTATGTTATTCTATACCTCGAAGCCTTCTTCTATGTACTACGGCGCATACATCAACTAGGTGTTCCTTGGGAACCATTCTTCATTTCTGTTAGTTTTGGATTCGCCCTGAAGATTGATATTCAATCCCTGGTCCTATAACCCCAAGAATTCAATTATTTGGATTCATTTAGATCCCTAGTAAAGACTCAAAGTTTCTTGATCAGGTTCCTTTTACCTTGACTCGCCCCGCCTGGCTTTCAGACACTACGGAGCTCCTAATCCTCCGTTGTGCGGGAGGCGGGTGGGGTTTTGCAACATAGCCCGTCAAGAACCTGTGTAGGTTCCTTCTTCAATCCCTGCCGAAGTTTGCGTGCTTGCAGGCGTCAAGTCTCGGGAACCTATGTCCTAAACCACAATCCCGGGTATACCTAGACCCTTAAATGTAGTTGCTGTTTTTGGAAGGGCTATTTTGGGGTTAGGATCCTACAAGAAGAAACTCAGGTAACCCAAAAAAGGTACTACATTTCAGGGTCTAAAGGTAGGGCTCTAGGGAATAGAGATTTCTCAAGGCACTGTATCCGCATCGAAGCTAAGAGAAGCCTCAGAACCTTTGAAAGTACCCATAGGCCCCTAAGTAGTTCCTTTGGCTTAAATCTAGAATCCTATAAGGTACTCCCAAACTGGAACTACTTAGGGGCCTATGGGTAGGGTTTGGGGTTTAGGGTTTAGGGTTTGGGGTTTAGGGTTTAGGGTTTAGGGTTTGGGGTTTAGGGTTTAGGGTTTAGGGGTATAACCTGCAAAGCCTGCCTGAAGCCGCAATGCCCGGCAGTTCAAAAACCTTAAACCCCGAAGCCCGGAACTTCAGGGTTTAGGGTTTGGGGTTTCGGGTTTAGGGTTTCGGGTTTAGGGTTTGGAGTTTAGGGTTGAGGGTTCAGGGTTTTGGGGCTTAAGGTTTGGGGTTTAGGGGGTTAGGGTGTAGGGGCTAGGGTTTAGGGTATAGGGCTTACACCGTAAAGTTTAAGCCCAAATCCTTCACCCCCGGGGCTGCAATGCTCCAAAGCCTCGGCTCCTGAACCCCTGACTGGGCTCTTGTTTTGGGGTTCTATTCTTAAGTTACCATAATAGGGGTCTATAGTAAATAGTATGGTTTCTGTATTTTGGTAGCTTATTATGTTATTTAAATTACCATAATGGGGATCCATAGTAAAATTGATTGTAACTTCAAATTACATCCCCTAGCAAGAATCCAGCTGAGCGCCTAACCTTGTGAAAGCCCTGCAACCCAAGCTCGACGTCTGAAGCCTTGGCAGCATCAGCCCCACATTCCAAACCCCGGCGAAAATTTCTGTGAGCTAACTTTACCCATAGGCCCCTAAGTAGTTCCTTGTTGGGAGTAACTTATAGGATTCTAAATATAAACCACAAAAGAGAACTACTTAGGGGCCTATGGGTATCTTTACATCCTAGAATGCTAAGCTCTATACCACCCTTGCAATTCCCCTATGTAGTAGCTTTATAAAGCCCTAAACCCTAAACCCCTATAGCCTATAGTGGCCCTATAGTAGCCCTGTCAAGCCCTGTTAAGCCCTGATGTCCACGAGGATCGTAACTTCTGTGGAGAACTGGTTTGATGTGAATCAGCTCCTTGGGCATCGGCAGAAGGACACAAAGAAGCTGCGTTGTTTTAATGGCGGGTCCTTAAAAAACATCAATGCGTGCTAAAGGGAACCATAATTTTTTTAAAGGGCCTAGAAGTTTCTGCGGCGTCAAGGTTACTTCAGAGGGGTTTTCAATGTTTCGGGCTTCAGGGTGCTCGGGTAATGGAGAAAGAACATACATCTTCTCGGCTGATGTGCTGGTTCCCTCAAAGCCCGGAGCCCTGACCCTGCAAGCACTCGAAAAGCCCGAAACCTATAGAACCTAAACCCACCAAAGCAAAGAAGCCCGCACCCACCAAAGCCCGAAACCCTTTGGGTACCCCGATTCGTGACCCTCCCCGCAGGACCGCGAAACCTCTGCCAGCAGGCGAGCGCAGAAGAAGGAAGAAAGCCAGACCTTCGGATTTGTTCTATGTGCCGGGGTTTGGGGTTTGCGGCTTGGCAAGGCGGATTTGCAGAATATTCACTATCATCCCTATATAGGTAGCTTAATGTACCTATACCGCCCCAAAGGCTTGTTCGAACGATGAAGGCCCCTGTGCACCATTAAGGCGGGCTGTTTGGGCTTTGCCTTAACCCTAAGCCCTAAACCCTATAAAGCATTGTTTGGTTTGAGCCTCCAGGGCTGCGGTCAGGGACTGTGGCTATTTGAGTGGCGCTTCTCAGCCCTACTGTTAGGGTTTAGGGTTTAAATCTCTGATCCGTAAAGACCGTAGCAGCCCTACCAGCATTTCCTCAACCCTGACAGCCACAAAACAAACCTCATAGGCCCATATCAGCCCTGACGTAGGGGTGGGAATCATTAGTACTACTGTTCATTGATGACATAGATCCTGCATTACCCATAATAAGGAATATACCATAGTTCCCATAGTTTAGGGTCCTTATACGGTGATGCAGGATTTATACTACAACAGTATTATCCCTTTCTAGTCCCAATAATTATTATGATACAGTAACATAGCTCCAAGCCCCGTTCCAACTATTCAGACCACTTTTCTCACACGGTTTGGGTCTCAGGGGGCTGGGGTTCATGGTTTAGTAGTTAGAGTTCGTTTTTGGCTCTAGGGGTTTAGGGTTTGGAGCGAAGATCTTTGGATTGTGAACTGTAACTGATGGAGACTGGTGGGATCAGAATTATCTGCGCTAGTGATGATCCAGATAGTTTCTGGCTGGAGCGGTGGCGGAAAAGTACTAGCACCAGGCAGGCTGTACCAAAAGCCTTCACAATATTGACCCTTTAATAAGCCCCAAACCTAGCCTCTGAACCCTGAAACCTGACAACTCTTAGCCTTCGCGTACCGAATCCGTACCATACCGGCCTGAATACTTAGTATATAATAACATACATGTTGCAATCCCATAGGGTTCCTCTGTTTAACTGCAGTATAATTACGTACTCCCAAACCTTGTTCTAGTTGTTGTTAAGGCCTCTAGACTAAATCCGAATAAACCTTTAACAAACCTGATACAACATACCGATATAGACCGCAAGCCCTCTTGAAATTGCCAAGACCCCTAGACGTTAGACTCAAGCGCGGTCGAAACAGCGATTGCCACTTGTCAGGGCTTCAGAAGGGAAATATTTGCGGGGGGAAGCAGGTCGTAGCTTCTTAGGGATCCTTATAGTAAGGATCCCTCTATATGGGATCTACACGAAGGTCCCTTGTTTTTGCAAGACTCCCATATAAAGCTATCCATATGATTATGACCTCGCTATAAGCTATACCGCAGTATGGATACCTTTCAAGAATCCTCAGCAGAGCATTAAGCAAAGAGTGTCAACCCCTAAACTCTGAACCAAGACCCGCAAGACTCAAGACCCTGCGTTGGGATCCAAAAATCCTAGTGTTGTACAGCTTGTGCCCTGACGACAAAGGTGTCATAACATTTGGTGCTGAAGTGCATGACACCTTGCAGTGTTTGCCATGTGTACATGTTCGTTTTTCCGTTGCTCTTTAGGCTAAGGACAGTTTCGGCCTTGAGCATGCTTTTAGTTGTAGGTGCCATGTCCAAGTAGCACAAACTTCATAGAGCTTCTATGTTTGCGCGTAAAAGGTCTCCGCTTTTCGAGTGAGCCATGTCGGGTGCCGGGAGTATGGGGCAAGGGAATTAGCTGCTCCACTTGTGTCTACCTCTCAACTTGCTGGTTCGCTCCAGCATTTGGGGTTACTGGTAAGCTTGAACGGTCTTCCACCCCTGAACCCTTTATTGAATATTGAACCCTAGAAAGTTGGAACATGGATTTAGGATGATTAGTGCTGGAGTCACTGTGCTACTGTTTACTTTGGCGAAAAAATATTGATGTTCCAACTTGCTGGCTTCGTCTAGAGGTCCATGTACTCGTACAGTATATAATTTTGCGGTTGAAGTACTCCCTATTAGGTACTAGAGCCAAAGTATATACTCTATGGGTACATGGACCCTTAAATCAAACGCTCAACCTTCTGGTACCCCAATAGAACCCTTAACAGTCCCCATATAGGACCCTGAAGAGTGCATCTTTAAGCAACCCAAGGATCTTGACGACAGTGGACGATTGGTTCGATGTCGGCAAGCTATTCGGCTGCTTCGCAGCCCGGGAAGGGCATGAAGCCCTGCGAACAGCAAAGTCCGGGTAATTTTTAGGGAGGGGTTCGAATTTATACAAGTTGTTGTGGGCTCAGCAGTTTATATTGAAGGTGAGAATTGACGCTTCAAGTGCTGTAGGTTTCGTGTTTGCAACCTCTTCGAGTTGACGATGCAGTCGGGGTCGACGCTTTGCCAGTATGCTCGCTGAATAGTGTTCCGCCAGAATGGATTGAGGGGTTATAGCGACTAAGTAAGTGGCTTGTAACTGGTGGCCATCACGGCTTTGGTTTACAAATCAAGGGACTTCGAGAATAGTTCATGTAGAGTGGCCCATCATGCCCTTAGAGCGACTTGCACTTTTGTAATTGGGCTCAGGGTTGAGAACCACAAGACTTCGTCTCTTCTGCTTGCAAGTTCCTTAGCTGAAGGGGATTAGGGTTTAGCATTTCTACTAGAACGATCAGGCAACTTAGCAAGCAGGTTGTAGGTACGGTTACGCGCGCTGAGGGCAGTGGTAATCCAATCATTAATTTAAACTTTAATTACCCCTTAAACCCTCTTGCCCGCTCACTGTAGGGACGAAAAGCGGCGATAAACAAAAGCAAACTCTTACCTAGTCCTGTGATCCATTAAGCAGGCGGTTCAGGGCCGAATGCTGGGTAGCATGGAGAGGTTCAGGGTGGTGGGTTTGGGGAGAGAGCCGAGACAAAGACTTCGCTGCGAGACAGGGCTTACTGCTTTCACCGATGGGAGCCTCACATAATGAGGAGTTAGCCGTTCCTTTCTTTACACGGCTTCGACCTCCCTCAAATAAGAGGCTCCTGCTTTGGAGTTTAGTACAGGGGTCGGAACACGTACAATAGAGGTTTTCGCTTGCAGTCCCAAGTATGAGTATCGTGTCATATAGCTCGAAACCATACTCTAATTGCTTTACAGGCCCCTACACCAGGGTTTGCGGTTCTTGTTTCACCTCGTCAGGATCAACCGACCGGACATTTGTCTCTCCCAGACTTGCCGTAACCTGCCCCTTAGGGGGTTTAATGCTCACGGCCATGTCTATGTTTATTGATGCATCAGCTCAGCGCAGGGTGCATTCGGTCAGCAAATCTGCTGCATTTTTGCAGCCCCCGGGAACAAAGTTAAAGGACATCGGCACTTGAGCTTGGCCTAGACCCAAATTCTAGGCAATAAACCCCCACTTAAACTTCAAACGCTCGCCCTCATAGCGCACGTTGCATTCTTATTCACGTTTCTGTCGTTGCAACTGTCGCTGGTTTGAAACTGGTTAACCTACGTAGCTCGGACATTGCCATGGGAAGCTAAGGCAGTCAACAGAAAGTGTGCGGCAGCTCAGGGTTTAGATAAGTAGAAGAAGTCTTCAGACAGTTCCCCTAAACCTCTAAATACTCATAGTTTAAGGCTTTTGGCCCAAAGACCATACTACATAAGGCTTTTTGTAAGGCATGGTCCTATTTCAGGTTTTTCAGGAAAATTTAGTGTGTAGCGTTTAAGATTCATCGCAACAGCCGTCATGCCAACCCCCGAAGTCTACGACACAACCTCAAGCCTGTAGGGTTTAGAGTTTAGGGTTTAGGGTTTAGGGGCGTATGCAACCCTAAGCCCTAAACCCTA